>JAZHYW010043466.1:0-21707 GCA_037355805.1 Ixodes ricinus
TCTAGCGCTACCTTTGGGCGGAGAATGGGCGTTCGGCAATGCCTTGTTTATTCTTGCGGTAAAAAAAACTGTAATATTTTGTTTTGTGACACCCTGTACATTGCTTAAACTATGTGCAAAAGCTATCCACAGACCCAGAATGTTTACCTGGCCAGTCATTGCACTTATCACTGAGATCGTATTAAAATTAACTTTTATCATTTATTGTCTGTGAGTTAATTTTTAACCTCGGCATTTTTTTATTATGACTCCCGCACCAGTCCTACTTTTGGTTTACCAAACTCAACATCTAAACCTGAGAGTCATTTTTTGTGTCTTCCAGTCTCGTGGTTTTGGTCAAAATAAACACCCAGCTACCTAAAGGAGACAACTGACCGCCCAAAAAATTGTTTATCTTTTTATTTTTTAGGTAGTTAATTCCACAAGCTAGAATTTTGGAAACCCAAGTCTATCACGTCATCACGTTTTCCTGGAAATCCACAAAGAGTCAAACACATGCACTACAAAAGGGCCGGCCCGTCATATTGCCGCCCGCAGAGCCGAGAAAGCAAGGATCGGTCACGGACTTCTCGAAGATTCGCGTTCAATCTTGCACCGGACGTAACTTTCGCCCTGTTTTGTGGTTCTCGAAAGTGCCAGTTCATCCTCGCCCGGAGCGCGCGACGCTCGAACCTTCTTTGCCGAACTTTCGATATGGTGACGCTCTGTAGATAACCAGCCGCCAGCGACCTTGTCGAGTCAGTTTCGCTCTTGCTCTCTGTTACGTTTCCGAATCGCCGCCTGCTTTTCTGCTGCCAGGAGGCTTTTCCTTTACTTTTTTTGTTTGGCACAAGTTCGCCGATTAAACCTTTATTTTTCAGTTCACTGTTCGTCCTCTCGTTACCTTCATTCGTGTCAATATAAATCTGATCACATTGAAATATGTGTAATTGGCCTCTGAAATCTCCGATAACGGCGCACAGGCAATTGTATATTTTTCAACGCGTCGGTGGTTTTGTTGTGCATATGTCTCGCCATTTGGCTGAGGACGATTTTCGCGTTTTGTTCTGCCCACATTTGCTGGAGACGTGAGCTCGGAGCGTAGGCAACTGGCCCCCTTGCACGAGAACTGGCGCAGTCGTGCGCGTTCCAAAGAAAGCTCGTGCAGAGAAAAACAAGCAAGGAACCAGGGATGTCAAATTCAAGATATAAAAAAATACCCCACTGTATCGAAGCGCCACCACACACGATTTCTCGCATTGATGCACAGGCCTGGAAGGCAATCCAACCGCCATCTGTTGGTTCAGAATCACACTAACCAAGGGTGGGGTTGCACCTTAAGTGTGCTGCGGCACATGCGATGGAAATGCCCGATTCGGCCGCAGCCGTTGCACGTTCTTCCTCATGCCGGACAAGTGTCGTAGCTTTGACAGTGCTCAATACCATACCCGCAGTTCGCGCATTTTCTATTGTCGCGATAGTTCATCTCGCGGCGCATGGGCGTTTGTTTTTAAAAGGCGCGGTAATTTTGCGCTAATGTCATTGAGGGAACCGAGCGCTGTTCATGGCATGTCAGGGCGCGGTATGCCGATCTAGTTGACGTAGATGGAGCGTACTCACTTGACGCTTGATGGAACGGTGAACTGTGCCGCGTATTGCGCTGAGGCGGAAAGTTCCGTCCCGACGGCTTACGGGAGGACGACGTTCCACGAGAAATACTGTCGGTGACAGTCGACCTTGTGAACGTCATGGGCGACGTGGCATGTCGACTGCTGTTCTGTGGCAATGGTCAGCTCCTTGGCCTCGGCCTTGGTAATTTCGATGTTGAGGACGATTTGAACAGCTTGGTCGAAGGGGAGGTTGCTGTCCAGAAGCAGCCGTTCACGAACTTGAGTTGACAGCATTCCAGCTGTGAACTGCTCTCGGATGTTCTCGTCCTGTTGAAGGCCGAAGTTGGCCGGAACTGCCAACACTCGGAGATCAGTCAAGTAGTCTGACAAGGACTCTTCCGGACGTTGGTGGCGCCGGCGAAATCAGGTGGCGCTCAAGGCTGATGTTGCACGACCTTTGGAAGTGTGCGCTGAGGAGGGATACAACACATGGTTAATAGGTGGGATTATTAGGAGTTCCGATTTACACGGCGAACATCTCAGTCTGGTGCCTTCCAGCTGGTCTTCTGTCGCGTTGACGGCGGCTTGCAGCGTGCCCTCGATGTGGGCGTCCCTCCCGCCGGTCACCCACAGCGTGATATCGTCCGCGTAGATTGTGACTGACGTCTTCGATGTCCGCGAGCTTCTCGGC
Organism: Ixodes ricinus; assembly: GCA_037355805.1. Lineage (NCBI taxonomy): Eukaryota > Metazoa > Arthropoda > Arachnida > Ixodida > Ixodidae > Ixodes > Ixodes ricinus. The sequence goes on from JAZHYW010043466.1 coordinate 2,281, forward strand.
CACTTCGATCATTATCAGGTTGAACAACATCGGCGAGATGACCGACCCCTGTGGTGTACCGGTACTCCCGAGCTCCTTCTCTTGCGTCTGTAGGTCGCCTGCTCGTAGCTCGGCGATCCTGTCCGTCAGAAGTCCTTTATATAGTTATAGGATCTTTCGCCCATGTTTAGCTTGGAGACTTGGGACAGGATCGCCGAGTGTTTCACCTTGCCAGAAGCGCCCTGCAGGTCGAGCCCCAGAATTGCCTTGTTGTTGCAGGCGTTGCCGCCGTCGTTGATGATTTAGTATGTGAACTGCAGCATCGCGTCCCTGCGTGCTCAGGTGCCGTCTGAAGCCGATCACCGTGGCCGGGTACAGCCCTTCTCGTTTAAGGGTAAGTCTTGCCACCTGTGGAGCAGGACGTGCTCCAGTACCTTGTCCACGCAGGACGTGAGTGAAATGGGCCGGAGGTTGTCCGTGCTTGGTGGCTTCCCCGGCTTGGATCAGGATGGTCTTGGCTGTCTTCCACTGCTTCGGCAGCGCGTCCGCTCTTTAGCGCTTGTTGAAGTATTTGCTAGGGTTCTCAATCAAGCCGTCGTCGAGGTTCTTGAGTTCCTTGTTCGTGACGAGGTCCGGATCGGCTGCCAACCGGTTGTCGAGGTCATGCAGGACCGCGCGGACCTCCTTGACGTCGATGTCACGATCGAGCTTCGCGCTGGGTAGGCCGCCGTACGGCGCGTGTTGTTCGGTGGACGTAGTTGGCGGGTATTTTTTGTTAATACGCCTGTTGACTTTGTCGGCGCCTGTAAATCGAGACTGCCCGATGTATAAGCGTTGCGAGTCTGTCTCTTTGGTGCGACTTGGTCTTGGTTTCCGTCGAGCAGGTGCCGCAGCAGGTTCCACGTCTTCCCGCCGTGCATCTGCCCGTCTGCCGCGTTGCAGATCTCGTTCCACTGTTGCGCGCGGCAGTGATCCTCGATCGCTCGGTTGAGCTCTGCCACCTTCTTTCTAAGTCTGCGGTTGAGCCGTTGTTTCTTCCATCGATTGAGTATCGACTGTTCGGCTTCGATGAGATGCGCAAGCCGGCTGTCTACTTTGTCGATCTCCGCGTCCGTTTCAAGTTCTTTGGTCGCATCGCTTAAGCTCTTCGTGATTTCGGCCGTCCACGAGTCGATGTCTTCAATCTCGTCCTCACCGTCCCTCTTCTGGTTTCTAGCGTCTCTGAAGGCATCCCAATCTATCTATTTGTGTGTTTTGATGCTGGTATAGTTGTGTTCTGGTATGCTGATTTCCACGATGGTATGGTCGCTGCCTAGGTTAGCCCCAGTGTTTCTCGAGGTAATGGCTCCCCGGGCTTTGTTCTTGACGAACGTGAGGTCCGGAGTGGTGTCCCGGGACACGGAGTTACCGATTCTCGTCGGATGCGTCGGGTCCGTGATGAGGATGAAGGCGAGTTCCGTGGCGTCTTGGTATGGGTCGCGGCCCTTTGCTGTTTACTTATTGTTACCCCAGGCTGGGTTCATCGCCTTGAAGTCGCCCCACGCGAGCAGCGTGTTGCGGCCCGCTGCAATGCTGGCTCTGTGCTGTAATGTCTTGAATCTCTGTTTTCTCTGCGATGGGTTGCTGTAGACGTTGAGCAGAAATATGCTTCCTTTTCTCTTCTGGCCCGATATGATATCGGTCAGCGTGTGCTCGATCTTGCTATTGTTGTGCAGCTCGTGTTTGACGAACGTGAGTCCCATCCTGACCAGGGTGCACAGGCCTCTGCCGTCGGGCGGGCCATTGTGCACTCTGTAGCCATTGTGCACTCTGTAGTCTCTTGTATACTCCGTTTCACCTTATGTTGTACCGCAGAGAAGGCTAGAAGCGCGAGGCTCACTTAGCTTTGGGAACTGCTCTTAACGCACGAGAGCTTGTGCCGGCGAGATGCCCTAGGGCACAGGAACTCGCGCTTGTAGCCTTGCCTGCGGTAATCATAAGGTGAAATAGAGGATAGTAGTATCACATCGGGCTTGCGCGCGGCATGTGCGATGTGCTGTTGGATGACTGCCTTCTTCCTTCTGAGGCCGCGACAGTTCCACTGCCACGCTGTTACGCCTGCTGCTGCTGTTGTTGCGCTGGTGGCCATGATTGCGTTGGCGTGTACTGGGTTCCTTGGTTGGATGGATGTTGCGCGAAAAGGGGCGCAAACATCTGGTGGCTCACGATCGGCTGTAGGGTCCTTTCGATGTTGGCGAATCTGTTCATGTTCTCGGCTTGGTACGTCTCCATTGTGTGTTTCATTGCTGTCACTGCTGCGATGTTCGCCGTGATTAGCTCTTCGAGTTTGGTGAATCTCGCTTTGAATTTTGCTTCAAAGTTGTCGATGCGATCGTTCTGTTTGGGCGTGACCTCGACGGCTAGCTTCTTCGGGGCCGGTTCCGCTACGGCTATCTCCTGATTGTCCTCTGTTGTTTCCTCGGTCTTGCTTGTGCTTGGCGTGGGTCTCTATGAGAGACTCGTTGTTACATAGCAGTAGCTTACGGATCTCGTTAGTCTCTCTCGTGAGGTTATTGATGGTCTTCTCCAGCGCCGCGTTCTCTTGCCTTAGGGTCTCGTTGGATTCTCGTACCTCGTTCATATCGTCTTTTTTCGTGGCGTCGGTGGTTTTCTGCGCGCTCCTTGTACTGTTTCCTTTCACTACGTCGACCCACCCCACTCGTTCACGTTATGGTGACCTTGTCCTGCTGAGCAGCTGCTGTCTCTGGATTTTGGCGCGCGGGTCTCCGATGGGCTCCTCGCGACTTCCGCGCAGCTGGCGGCTTGTCGAGTGGCGGAAAAAATCTCTCCGACAACAGCTGACGTTCGGCCTGTCGGCGCTCCCATTGGCGCTTGCGAACGACGTAGGGGATCTTGTATTTTGCCCTGCACGTTCGGTCTAGGGTTGGGCGTTCACCCCGGCACAACTTACATTTTGGGGTACAGCGATGGTCTTGCTTGGGGTTCGCGAGCCCCCAAGCCAGGCACGTCATGATTGTAAGGGTCGGGCACACGTCCTTGCGGTGTCCTACACGAGCGCACTGCTGGCAAACGTCAATCTGTTTCCTGTAGAGGTGACACGGTAGCAGGGTGACTCCGTATCGGACGAAGTTCGGTACCTTGGGTCCCTGGAACTCCACTATTACGGTGGTCGTGCTGCCGATCCACTTTGCGCCCACTGCTAGCGGGTTGACGATGTTCCTATCTAGCTCGTCGGCGCTCGCGTCGATGGGGATGCCTCTGATGACACCCTTTATGGTGTCGCGAGGTGTCATGCGATATGCGCAGACTTCGTAGGGTTCGCCTTGAATAGAGATTTCCTTGATTGTAGCGTACCTTGCCGCGTTGTCTTCGTTCGGTGTGCTGACGACCTTGATGTTTTGTTGCGTGTTGGGGCAGATGGTGTCCGCGGCGCTTTCCTCGCTCTTGATCTTGGCCGCGGCGAGTATGGCCACGGCGACGGTGGTGGTGAGAGTCTTGACGATGTCCAGTCACCCTCTGGGTCTCACGACTATCTTGCTTTTTCCAGCGGCATGGCTGGCATGCGTGCTGCCTTGATGACCGAAGCTTTGACGTTCTTGTTGAATTTCGATTTCGGGCTTGTTTGACTCCCGCTGGGTCCGTCGGGCTTGTCGCTGGTGGGGGTCCGCTGGCGCAGCCTCAACATGCGCTTCCGTGCGAGCGTCCATCCGGCTTAGTTCTGGTATTCCTGGTATTCCTCTCGAGATATCTCTTCACCTTGAACTTGAACGCACATTTGGTTTTCCACGATCATTGTTGTCCAAGTGGACGCCTCCGTCTCGGAGCTGACGAGCGGCCGCTGCCGAGGAGTACTGCGGACGGCGGCCGGTGCGACGGTGTTAGGTCAAGCGCCCGCGGAGTACGCTTAGGCTTAGCAATCCTTCGCAAGGCGGTGGTGGAAGAAGTTCCAAACTTTGGCAATAAAAAGGCGTACCTCTGGGGTTAGCTGGTATCGGTCGATGCCTCTGTTCTTCACGGTCACGCTGGTGCTAGTAAAACTTGGGTTCGATGTAATTAGGACTCAAAAAAGGCGAAAAATTACCAGGAATGGAAGATTTGACGTCCCCACGACCTACTGTAATCATGACCTGCCGACAGAAGGGCCCCCATGGGACCAGCTGTCGCCGGGGGAGTGCCATGGTTTCTGCGTTGAGGGCGCGCGGTAAAGGTTTTTCTGGGACCCTCACGCAGCTCACAACCTGCCTTCCCTGCGGCCTGCCACCCCTGCCACTAGCTGATTATCGCTCTTCCTTCCTTCCGCAGAGGTCCACCTCGCCGCAGAGCGGTGCCAGCGGCGGGAACAATCGTTTTCGCTTGTAGGGGAACAATAAAAGTTTTTCAGTGTTGATCTAATTGCCTCTTTCTGGCTGATTAGGGGGCGAGGGGGCGGTGCCAGGAGGTAGAACGAGATTGTACTACAGCACCGAAGTGCTTTTATGTTTTCGGGCTCTGCAAATATGACGGCAGCTGGCGCCCCTAGTGGCGAAATATTTCGCACGTGCATTGGCAAAATCGCGGTAGGACAGCTATTTCGCGTACAGGTCAGGACCAGATAACGCAGCCACAACTTGCGCGCCTAAAATTAATGTGCGGGTATCTTAGGAGGGAGAAAGACATTTAAGTGGCGCCATGCACTCATAGCGTTACGAAACGCTGCGGATTCTGTGTGTACTAAACACCGCGCGCTGCTGCTCTCATTTGTCGGCAGGTCAGGATTACAATAGGTCGTGGACGTCCCTTGATTCCGGAGCACTCCTGCCAGAACAGTTCGCGCCAAGCGTAGCTGTTTTTGATCTTAGCGGTTCGTTAGGGTGGCTTATGTACGCTTTATGGGTGTTTCGACGTATTTGAATTAATGCTTAAAGCTTACTTGGACAGTGTAGTGAAAAGCAGGGTAACCAGTCTTGCATGCTGGCGCGTAGCGGTGCGCATCCGTCTTCTTTCTCTTCGTTTTCATTGCTTAGCGACAAGACTGGAACCTTTGTAATCACAATGCCAAGCACTTGACATTCACGAAAACAAATTGTGAAAAACAACCATAGACACCACAGAAACCATCTGAGAACGTACGCGACTCCATATCTCTACGTTACAGTAGCCATGTCCTCCGGATTTCGAAAACAGCGCCACTCGCGGCAGTATACACTTCTGGCTTCACACGGCCGATGGGGCGCCGCCGACGTTTTTTACGCTGCCCCTATATTCAAGTGCGCCACGGCAAGGGCACGAGGAAGCCAACGCGAGGAAGAAATGAACGAAGAGATCGGTGTGGCGAGCATGCTTACTGCAATAAACAAAAAACTGGACAGTCTTCTAAGCCTCAGAGAGACAGTGGTTGGCATCGAGAGCTCTGTTCAAATGATGTCTAGACAATACGATGACCTAATGGTACACGTCAAAAATCAAGACAAAGAAATGAAGGACCTAAAAAAACGCGTAGTTAACATTGAACAAGCTGAAGCGGCTTCTAATGAAGAAATGAAGTCACTCAGGACCGAAGTGAACGAATTGGAATGGCGCAGCAGGCAACTTAACCTCGAGGTACATGGCGTCCCGTATTCAGAAAAGGAGGACCTGCTTGCCAAGCTAAATGAGGTGGCCCAAATGATCGATGTGCGACCACTGACTATAAATGAGGTTACTGCCGTTCACAGACTTACCGCTAAGCCAGATAAAGTACCTGTTATTATTGTAAGATTTTTGAGGCAGACTACTCGCAATCAGTGGTTGCACAACAAGAAAAAGCTTAATCGAGACAACAACATCTATTTACTGGAAAATATGACAAAGCAGAACAAAGCACTACTGTGGACGACAAAAGAATGGGCGAAAGAGAAGTCTTATCAGTTTGCTTGGCATGTGAATGGCAAAATTCTGGTGAGGCGAAAGGCAGGTGATCGGGCGGTTGTGATTGAGTCTGCAGATGCTCTGCTTAAACTGCGTTAGATGCCACGTGAAAGATTAAAGGAAGGATCCATCTTTTGTAATGCTTTATCATGATAATGTGCTTCCTCGGGACCTGAAACAGCTTCTTGGTCACGAGGACGAGTGTTTTTTAAAATGTTTTCACGTTAATTCACAATCTGCTAGAAATAAAGCGCTTAGTCTAGAAGTTCTTTTTTCACAGTTTCAATTTTCATTCGATATAATAATGCTAACCGAAACGTGGTATGCAACAGAAACCGAAGTACTTCAAATGCCATTATACTCCAGTTACGTTTTGAATCGCACATCTCGTCGCGGGGGAGGTGTGTGTTTACTTGTAAATAAATCAATAAAATGTGAACTTTGGGATGATTATTGCTGTATCACTCAAGACTATGAAATGCTTTCTGTGAGAACAGGGAATACTGTTATAAGTGTCCTTTATCGACCACCAGATGGCCGCAGTATTTTCTTCTTTCAGTTTTGCGAGCGGTTTTTACAGGTCGTAAATGATAACCATTACGATTTAATTTTGGGGGGAGACTTCAATATCGATATGTTGAAAGATAGTGCTTGTAAGCGTGAATTTAATATTTTAATCGAAACAAACGGATGTGTCAGCGTTATTCAATCTCCCACTCGAGTCACAGTGCGTAGTGAAACAATGATCGATCTTTTTATTACGAACGCACAGCCTGATAAGATTACATCCGGAACGCTAAGTTATGATATTAGTGACCACCTTCCAATATTCCTATGCTTAAATACCAAACCATATAAAAACGTTAGAAACACGGGAACATTTGTATTTCAAGACATAACAAACGACAGATTAAATGCTTTTAAAGCAGATATCTCTGAAATTAATTGGAGCCCAATATACAACTGCGAGGATGTTAATCTTGCGTATAATACATTTTTGGGGGAATTTACAACTATCTACAATCGTCATTTTCCTTGGAAAACCTTGAAAGTGTCTAAAAAGATCCGCAAGCCATGGATAACGCCTGAATTGTTGAAGAAAATTGAGAAAAAAAATATTCTCTACCAGAAATTCCTTAAAACAAGAGAACCGTCTCAGCTTTTAAGTTTCAAGGTATATCGAAATCAATTAACAAAAATACTACGGAAAGCTAAGACAGTGTATCATACAAACTCTTTTCAGGCGCAATCTACACGTGCGGATGTTATATGGAGGAAATTAAACTCCGTTTTAAATCGCGTTCCAAATCGGCAGCCTGTAGATAGCATTGTCCATGAAGGGGTGTACTTGGATGGTAGTTCTTTAGCTAACACTTTCAGTGATTACTTTGCGGGCTTAGTTAGTGACAATACTACCACAGATGCGTTTTGCAGTTACTTAGAGTATAGAAATAACTATTCTATTTTTCTTGAACCCGTCACAATTCCTGAGGTTTGTTCCGTCTTTATGCAACTGAAAAATAGCAGTAGTTGTGACTGTGATAACTTGCAAATTCGACCTATTAAATACATACTTGACTTAGTAGCACCCTGTCTGTGTCACATTTTCAATCTGTCCTTAACAACGGGGTTATTTCCTGAAAAGATGCAGATGGCGAAAGTGGCAGTGTTACATAAAAAGGGTGATAAAAATATTCTCAGCAACTACCGACCCCTTTCTATCCTCCCGTTGTTCTCCAAAGGCCTAGAAAAAATAATACATACTCGTCTAGTTCAATTTTCTGATAAGCATAACCTGCTGACTCCCGCTCAATTTGGTTTTAGAAAAGGTCGATCGACCGAATTAGCATTACTAGAGCAAAAAGAATATATTTTGAAAAATTTCGAGGAAAAAAAGCAGGTTCTGGGTGTATTCGTGGACTTCACGAAAGCCTTCGATTTTATCAACCATAATATCTTACTTAAAAAATTTGAGCGTTATGGTGTCCGCGGGTTACCTTTAGAACTTTTACGCTCCTACCTGCGACACCGTTGCCAATATGTTTCTATTGGCCAATTCTCTTCTGACGTAAAACCTATTCACTCAGGTGTCCCACAGGGGAGCATTCTTGGACCGTTTCTTTTTAATATGTACATTAATGACATTGTAAACATAAGTCCTGCAAAATTTGTCATATATGCCGACGACAGTAGCTTATTCTTTTCTTCAGATAATAGCGATGATCTTGTCACAATCGCCAATGACACTTTGTCGAAACTTGGGGCATGGGCAAAAGATAACTACTTAAAAATTAATACTGATAAAACTAAAGCTATCATATTTCGACCCAAGAATAAGTGCGTAAATCTAACGGGAAGGATTGTGCTTGACACTACGTCAATTGAAATTGTCAGTAATTTTAAAAGTCTTGGAGTCATATTTTCGGAACACATGTTGTGGGACAGTCACATTAACCACTTACTTGCAAAATTATCTACCATCATAGGTCTGACATTCCGTAATGGCAAAACACTCCCAGTCAGTGTGAAGCTATTAATTTACAATTCTTTATTCTATTCTCATATGAGCTACTGCAACCTAGTCTGGGGTAACACCACTTTCACAAACCTGCAAAAATTATTTTTACTGCAGAAAAAAATGGTTAGAATATTATGCAACCTGCCTTATGATTTCCACACAGGCAGCTTGTTTAAGAAGTTTAGCTTATTAAAAATTCATAGCCTTTATGAATACCGATTGATTCGGAGTTTAAAATCAGAGAAAAGGAAACATTATAAATCGTTGTCAACTCTAGCGGCATTGACACCAAATGTACACGTTCACTTAACTAGACACATGGAGTATTGGAAGGTTGTCTACTGTTCTACTAACTATGGTAGGCAAATGTTGCGATATACCATACCAAAACTGTTAAATTTCCTTCTAGAAAAAGAAATTTGTATTGACACTATCTCCTTCAAGGCTTTGCGTTCTCTTTATCTGTAGCAGTGATTTACCTCCCCCACTCAATGATTCTTTAAATTTGTTTATGCTATATAGAATGCACTCTTTTTGTTTTTCGGATTTCTGCCTGCAACGACTGTGCATGCCATCTATTTAGGTGATTAATAGCTGTTTTGTAATCTCGTGCATATATATATATATATTTATTTTTGTTTATTTTCTGCTGCAATGCCAATGTACGGGGCCGAGGGCTGGTCAAGCCTCCTTTGAGGCTTTTACCCTTTGCTCCACCATGCTTCATGGAAAATAAACTATTAATATTATTAAAAAAAAAAAAAAGTTCACTGTACTTGAGAGGCCAGAGCCGAATACCGGAAACAACGCCCCGCCCGGCTGAAGGAAGCCAAAGATAACAGGCTTCTTCCTCTTTTCCGATCCCACGCACACACTGGAGAGGACGCAGCCCTAATCCGTCAGGCACAGACACTTACGCCACTTAACGACGCCATACAGCACCACATTGAAAACAGGTCGGGCAAACCGGCGTGTCAGGTATGTGGTGTTACACCAACGCCTTTCACACTTGCTGGGAATGTCGTAAAGCCCTCTCTTCCCCCCACATTTTTGCCCGATCTCACATCCCACCTTCCATCCCCTATTCCTGGGAGAGCTCGACCGTTCCCCTCAGGAACTCCGCCCGACCCTGTGGCCATTGCTGGTGGCCCACATCAAACACATAAGGGGATCCTGGCAACCAGACCCAGCACCACAGCCAGGGCTCCAGCCGGGCTCTTTAGGTAGCGACGACTCGGACTAAGAGTTGTTTTAAAATAAAGTATCTCTCTTTCTTTCTCTCCAGAGAGCATGGTGTCACAATAGGCTCAGTTCAATGTTACGCTGCCATGTTCATTCAAAGACTGAACAGGGTGGGTGCTTTGTTTACTGGCGCACATTTACCGGGTTTCGTTGTTGTTGTTGTTGTTTTAACACGTAGACTTTGTTCAGGCAGTGCACCATCTAAAAAACAAATACCCCACATTATGTAATTGTTAGCTAATCCACAGCTTTCAAAACGGTAAGTTTTGGTATATTCAACACGCCATTAGTGAGTTTTAGCAGATCGTTCCGATGACTGTCATAACGATACTCAATACTCAGCCGCCGGCTTTGCGCATACTTCGTACCTTTTGTCGTTATTGTTATCGGGTGTATCGAAGTTATTGGAAAAATCTTCTAAAACTCTCTACAAATAGAATTTTAGCAGATCGTTACGATACCCTTGATACGATTCTTGCATGCGCAAAGGCGGTGGGGGAGTATCGCATATCGTTATTTGAGCCATCGGGACGATTTACTAACTCTCTAATAACAGACCGACCTTTTCTTCAGACACAATTCTTTCATCATATTTATTCGATTGCCTTAAAAAAACAAGAAAAAGACAGAAGGTGACAACTGGCCACAACAAGACCAGAAAGAAAGGACTTGAATACACCCCAGTGTTGAGTTTGCCTGCAAAAGAACTTCCTGTCGGCCATCGCAGATCTTTTACCGTCGACGCAACAAGCCAAGTCGCTCGGTGCCCGGGAAACCCTGCAGTACTGGTGCCATGCTTCACAGGAACCTTTGAGCAAAGCAGCGAGTGAAATGAAAGCAAATGTGGGTAAGCAGAACAATCCAGGCTCAAATAAAAAAGCGTGATTGCTAAACGCTTTTTGATTCTGATAGTTCTCAATGCCTCATTAGGGAGTCTGATGGCTGATCACCTAAAAATGGCCAATATTTATTGCCAGGCAAGAAACACGCTCAGATATTTATGTGGAGCCTCTGGTGGCGTTCGTTAAGACATTTGGATCTTTTCTCAAGACTACGAATTCGTTATCTTTATTATCCTGACTGCCCAAACTCTCACACAGTTAGAGCGTCCGCTCCAGTTATGAGGTTGTGACTTTGGCATAGGATGCAGTCGCTTTGAAATAAGCTAAACTGTAAGTCACCTAGTTATTCATAAAATATTCCTTCCGAAAATATTAGCTCATATTAGAATCCAAAATTAAGAGGTTCTTACTTTAGCGGTCATCCGGTTCTGGAACCGCTTTTCCACCTCCCGGTAACTGCTTGGCTGTTCGTGAGAAAAAAAGAAAAAGGAAAGTTCTGGGTATAAATTCTCACAAACGTGTTTGTAAATCCAGCAAATAACGAACTTGTAATAAAATTAAATGAACTGATGTTCACACACTGCCTTCGTTGAGGACGGGTATTTGGAACTCGAAAAAACCTAATGGGCATATAGTTGCCTTATTGTTTTTCTGAAAACATATCCTCACCGGTAACCACATTACCTCCTCGAACTGGAAAAAAGCGACTTCTAGAGGTGCGTTTCTTCATTAAACGTATTAAACATATGTAGCAGCAGTCTTCCTTTTAACAGCTTGCAATCACAACGCGACAATAAAAAGGAAGTAATACGTTTTTTGACATCTGAACTCTTATGTCAGAAAGTACTAAATTATGACTAATGTTTTTTCCACCACGTGCCAAAAAAAAATATTAACCTGACGTCTTAATATTTCGCAATTTTAAGGGCTACTGCATCCTTGGGCCAAAACCTTCGGGCATGCTTTCAATCCTTTTTTCAGGAACAAACGACAAGAAGCGTGACGCACATTTCAACATTATCAGGTAGATAACGAGGGCGATGATGCAACACAAGGAGATCAGAAAGACGCAGAGTAGCATGAGGATGCCCTTGGACGACAGCCACGGCCTGGAGGCTCCAGCAGGTCCGCCTGCACCGGCTGTACTGTCCACGCCGCTGGACTCCACGCCACTCAACATGCTCCTGCCGGACGCAGGGAACAAGCGTCATGTTACTCAAAACTTGTAGCGCTCATCCATTTTATGTGAAGACGGAGGACCAGCGAATTTGTTATCTTTACGAAAACTTTATGAAAATTTTACGACAACTATACGACATCCATACGATTTACATATGATTGGAATGAAGACACGTACTCGACTTCGTTGTTTGTCTTTTTATTTTCTCTTCAATGATGCTTACATCACCTCGTCTAGCTCTTTCACTACCTCCCTATCACACCATATCCCATTATAATTCGCCAAATGCTTTTAAGAAATCTATCAGTGTTTAGTGTGTAGTGCGACCTTTGCCCTATAATTTATTGGATTCAGTGATTTTAGGCATGCATTGTTTGCTCCTTGCTTTGGTCACATAGTGTTATTAAATTACAAAAAAAACATACTTTGTCTAACGTGGGTAATGTAATGTGTATTACTTGGGCTGTGACACGCAGCTCGAAGTTCAGAGCGGTTTTCCAAAGTAGAATTGCCTGAATATTCCTACCTAATTGAGTTTCTGGAGAAAAAAAAATACACTTTTGAAATCCTGTTTTTAATATTTCGCATATGGAAAATAAAATTTCGTAGTCCACTCTACGACCACGGGGAATCAGCGCTTGCAACGAGTAAAACCAGAATGAGGAACTGGAACCATAAAAGGGGAGAAAATAAAGTAACAAAGAATAAAGGAACCGTCCATTCTGAAGAAAGCGTGCTGCGAGTGACAGAGAACGGAGCGACATGCGCCTCGGAAATAAACGAATTACGCTTCCAGCAGCTGCGTATGTCTAAGTCGTGGGCTAAACCATGCTGACCAAAAATCGTCCTTGTTAGAGTTCCCGGCTCTAAATAACTTCTTATTTAATTGTATTACGGTACACTTAAACTTGCAAGTGGTGTCCGATGTAGTTGCAGTAAACGCGGCCAGGGCGCAGGTCTCCCCAATGTTTTGGCCTGACACTCCAGCTTAAACATTAAATCATCAAATATGTATATTGTGAACCTATGTTTATCTACCATATAGACGCTAGCTTTTCTGGCGTGTATTTGCTCATGCTTTGAAAGACTACCTCAAAACACCCTCAAGTATCCCAGGTCAATTCGTTCATCTTCATATCTACTACTTGTAAAGACTATCGAGTAACAAGTGCGCTCTTCTTTAACCTTGTTAATTACAGTTAAACAAAAAAAAACACGAACGATGAATACTTGCAACCGCTTTTTTTTTAATTCACGAAGGTAGCGATTTGGGTGAGTTTGTATACGTTAATCATGGTGAAAAACAGCACAAAAACTAAGACGACGAGAAGGAACAGACACGTGTTTGTTCCTTGTCGTCGTCTTCGCTTTTGAGCTTTTTTCACCATGATTAATTCACAACCCAAACATGTTTTAGTGGTAATGTGAAACAAAAAAGGGTTAGAATATTGTTCAACGCACTATAGAGGAAGAAAAAGAATTTCGCTTCATTCAAGAATACCAGTCTCCATATACCATCTTATCTGTCAATCATTTCTACGGCACTAAACTACAACACTAATAAACCTATATATAACATATATTTTTTTATGGATTTCGTTTTCCTGGTGGTGCCAAGTTTATGCTGAATTCGCGATTCACCCAGCACCGCAATCGTACCATGCAAATCTAGTTGATTAACATTGTGTCCTGTCGGTTACATTTTACTTTTCTCTCGTCTTTGAACTGGTTTTGTTTTTATTATGTACCAAAAACTTCATTAATAAAAACCATAGAATGTTACTTACTCTTCCGCCATTTTTTCTGGCGGAGGTGGTCACCAGCTGAAACAATTTAAAGACTGATGTTATTACTGTCTTCCACCTGAACGACCTTAAGACTCCACTTAGTATTCGAAGTTACGAGAACACGTTACGAGAACAAGTTACGAGAACACGTTACGAGAACACGTTTTTCCTATGGCACAGGATGGAAGCTTAATATTCTTAATATTTGGGGTACTCTGATTTAACAACATTTATTCTTCTCTTTTCAGCACCCCCTCATCAACGACGATATTCTAATAAATAAGGAAATATTACACAGGACTCAGTATGATTGATACTCTATCCAATATATGGAGCCCTCGGCCGGCACCGCATACATCGCAATTATATTGGCAGTCTTCCCCACAGCTTCGCCCCACATATGCTTTACGCATGTTATTGAGTGCATTTACCTCGCATGATGGTCTGGTTCAGTGTTTCTACAAACAGTTACCTCCAAGAACAGAATGCCCAATGCACAGAGTAGCGTTTGTTACATGTATTTGAGTACGCTGTGAGGACTTAGTTCAGACACCGGGATATGCGTGCTTTCTGTTTCAAATACCAACATATTCAAGGAGTAGCGTGGCTCGTGTTGAAGCACGAATGTCCTGATAACGCATTGTTCTTACCCGTCGTAATCGTAATTCAAACATAATAATTCGCAACAATGTAAATAATACGCTACACGTCAAAAAAATTTTTTTTTTAAATTGCATTTTGATTTTATTTGAAGTATCCTAAACAGAAACATTTTCAGCATGCCTTTTCTGGCATTTGCTCGAGGAGCCAATAACGGGGCTGAAACAGCTGACCAATTCGCTAAATGCTAACAGTATCACGTATCTTCGACTTGGAGCAAATAAAAAGAAACGTTTTTACGAGAAAGAATTGTCGACAAGTCGAGAGTGAGAAGGCTTTTATAAGGAACGGGGAGTTTATACAACATGTTTTTAATCATAGTTTCCTGCTTCTTAATGTTCTTCCGATCGCTGTATCCACCGTGCTCGTGCTTGCCTGCACTCCGCGCCCTTTTGAAGTGAACTAGAGATTTCGCCGTCACACGTTTTTTATATAGACATGCTTGTTGTTGTTGTCGTTGTTTTGCAGTTGAAGTTTTAATTTCTAAACAGGGCATCCCCTAAACAAACAGCAACACCTCAAGTAGGAAAGAAAACAAAAGTTAACCGCAGAGACACTTTGTATTCAGGATGAGGGCTACATTTTGCCATTCCTTGTTTAGGGCATAGCGCTACGTTACTGGCTACGTTACCAAATAGCGCCGAGAACCTGCAAGACTCACTCTTATTTCCCGTATTTTTTTTCTAGGTAAGAGACCCTCTAAACAGGAGGTGGATGTCAGAGGTATGAACATGTCATGCAATGCCTCTAGGTCCGCGGGAAGCAAAGAGAGGCAAGAAACGCTCGATGAAGGACGTGCGTCTGGTCGAAGCATCACTTACATGGTGAGCGGTGATGTTGGAGCGGGTGGCCGTGTATTAAGGCCGCGCCGGTCGATGTTCAAAATACGGGGACCACTTTCTGCTGGAACGGCAAGCAAGCAAGGTCCGCGTGCGCCCCAGGGCTACGCGCGTGACCCGCCACTGATCCTGTCGGCGATCGCGGGTAGCCGAGCAGGCATGGCTCGTCCGTTTCTACATAAAAAAGGAAGAAGCATTGAAGGTAATCAATGTTTACTAAAATTATTCTGGCGCTCTAGGAACCTTTATTTTTAACATTACGCTGATACACGCCACTTTGATCGGTAAAAAAGCGTCAAAAGTAATTAGTCGTTAGTTGTCTATACAGCGGGAAGTTAGTCTGCCCGAACACGGCCCCATTGTTATTCACTGTAGATGGGCAATTTAGCAAGTGCCGTACGACTGGTATCCTAAAGTCTTTAACGTGCATCACGCAGTAGTGGTAAACGACCACACGCCGGTACGATGCTCATCCACATAGATTAAGAAAGCGCCAACATTTCAAGTAGAACATCAAGGACCACGAGTCGCTCTCACAATTGATATCAATAACTATTATAGCCACTGTTATTAAAAACATTAAATTAAACATTTTTTAGGATATTTCGCAATCTCAGCATGTCGTCACTAAATAAATCAGCTCTCAAAGAATCACCAAGGCATAGTTTATAGACCCACCAGACACAACAAGCGCTCACATTTTAAGAAAGAAGCTTGCACCATATTCAACAGCATCTTTTTAGTTCCCGCACACATGAGAGAGCAGACTTTTGATGGTGTCTTGGAGGGTGCGCGCTTGTTAATATTATGGTGCAATAGACGACCGTACTATTTTGTATCAAATTATTACTTAAGTTATACTATTATACTTCGTTTCACTTTATCTGCGAGCGAAGCCAAAGCTAGAAGCGCAAGACCAGCGCTTTTTGCATTTCTCCCCAGCTCGCGCGCTCGAGCAAACCCTGAACGCGCGGAGCTTTCGTGCTCGCGCTTCCAGTTTTTCCTTCGCTCGCACATAAGGTGAAACGAAGTATAACGATGAGATGTTTTGGTGGCGCCCTCCTACGGTTTCCTCTCGTGACGTCATTACTTAGCGAACAACATGTTCGATGGGGTTTGTAATTGGAAGTTTGAAATCATTGCGCTGTGAAACCAACACTGCCAACACCGTCAAAATAGTTCTTAAATTACTCTTATTTCTGTCGATAAGAAAAACCAAAGGCCAATGGAGAGAAAACAATATTGGTGTTCCACAGTGGAGCGGTTTTGTCGCCGCTACTATTCAACATCGCCATGGTTGACCTGGCTCTCGCCCTTGAAGCCGTCCCACAAATTCGCTTCATCATTTATGCGGATGACGTCACCCTGTGGACGACGGCAGGTGGGGCGGATAGCCAACAACGCTACATGCAGAGCGCGCTTGACGTTGTCACGACCTTCGCCGTCCGATCAGGGTTGGAGCTATCAAAGGAGAAGACCACGCACATGGTAATACCCAGCCGACGCAGGAGCGCCCGTACCGACATCCAACTGAGGGTGGATGGAATCCCCATCGCCCAGAACAACTCCGTCAAAATCCTCGGGGTCCCATTTGACCACAAAGGCGGTGCAGTCACCTGGCTTCGGAAAGTAAAATCGCAGTGGAAGGAGGGCCTAGACTTGCTCAAGGCTATCTCGAGCAAGGCCTGGGGTGCACAGGATGATCTCCTCCGGCGACTCGTCCGTACCCTCCTAATCTCGAAGGTAGTGTACGGACTGAACTACCTCCGCCTTACGAAAACTCAAGAAACCGCACTAGTAATCATGCTGAGAGCGGCCATGCGGGTTGTTACAGGGCTCCCCGCTTCACACCTGTGGGTTGAACAGCTAGAAAGGACCGTACAAATGAACACCATCCGTGAGATTGCCGAGGAGATGCGGATAAGCCAAGCTCAGCGGCTATCTCGCACTAATCACGGGCTAATTATGCTTGCCTCGATTGACCGTTCCGACCTAATTGAGGGCCCACTCATGCCTACACCGACGCCACCTTGGGATGCAGAGGCAGTCACTCCCATCAAGCCCCTCCCCAGTCATCAAGGGCCTGACCACCCTGGACGACGAGCTACACAAGTAGCCATCCACCGCGCTGAAGTCAGCAAGCTTGCCGCGCACGTGGATGTCTTCTACACCGACGCGGCGAGAGACAACAACGGCCGCACTGCGATCGCCTGCCATTCCCCTACGCGCAAAGAGACGAACCACAAGCTTACCTCATGTACACGGATCAGTTGCATGGCGGAACTTCTGGCAGTTTTATTCGCCATTGAAACAGCCACGAACACGCCACGAGCAGAAATTACAGAAACTCGAATATACACCGACTCACAAGAGGCGGTGCGTGCACTGCAGCAGTCGAGCACATGCAATGTTGCAGTTGCGCGCATCCGCGAACCGGTTCGTCAAGCCAGGGCTCGACAAACAATCACCATCGCGTGGATTCCGGGCCACGCAGGCGTTCCAGGGAACGAGCGGGCGGACGGGGCCGCGAGGGCACTGCTACAGGCAGATACTCAGCCCTCACAAGGCCCGGTCCCCTCGCCCGTTCAACGGGCCGTTCCACCTGACGAGGGCTTTAATCTAACCCAAAAGAATAAAGAAGAACAAAGAGCAAGAAAAGCGTAAAGAAAGCGCGCCTTGCAGCGCTCCTACCTTCTAACCCCCACCCGATTCCTCGCGGACTTCCACGATGGGAGCAAGTGGCACTACACAGGCTCCAGACTCGGACTATGGTGACTCCTTCTGGCGTGCCAAGTTCTACAAGCCAACATATGAGAATGATACAGCTCCTGACCCTGGATGTCCACACTGCGGCGTCCCTGCGACTTGCTACCATCTTGTATGGTCCTGTGCAGGGACGTCACTAGAACGGATAGCGGCAATTAACACCTTACCACCGCACCTTAGACCAATGTCCCTTCGGGAGTGGACACATCCGAGAACCTCAGCACGCGCAGAACGAGATCTCATCTTCACATCAATCATCTCCTACCTCCGGTCCTCCGGGATCGGACGGTACGTCTAATCCATCACCATCATCACTACCCCTCTCCCACTTCCCCTTCCCCCATGCCGCATGAGGTTCCATAGACCAGAGGCATGGAAATTAAATAAACGTTTCAATCAATCAATCAACTTTGCTGACGTCATTATCAGCATTCCGCCAATCGTGGAAGACCGACTACAACGACGTTTTCGACCCTGCACGTCGCCAATAGCGAAAAGAATGTCAGAAAGCCGGCGACGGAAAAAATTAGCCTGTCTGACGCAACAAGACATTCGCCAAGTAATAAATGTTAGCCAAGGGTTCCATGAGGTTTGTTCTTCAAAACTAAGAATTGAACGGTATACTTATTTTCGATATTTATATTCCAGTCTTGAAGCCGATCAACACATTTGCACTGGGTGCGTCCACTACAAACAAAACGACCGCGAGGACTGAGACACCAGCGATACCGTAAATAATTAGTGCTTCACGATGCTACTCCTCGCAAGTATGCTTACCACCTTTTGTATGGTGAACAGTTAGTTGTCCCGATGAAAGGGCTGTCGCTGTCATTTCGGTCGTTCTGGACGCAACCAAAGCGACTGGCTGAACCACGCTTAATACTTCAAGCTTTTCTTGAGTGCACGGGACCTTATTCAGTGCAAGCATAACGTGGTCTAAGGGCCGGTTGCACCAACGCCGCTTAGCGAAAAGCGGAGCTTAGCCGGGAAGCTAAGCTAAGTTTCGGTTTCGTTCGGTTGCACCAAAATCGCTTATCGCTAAACCTAGCACTAAACTGCGCTTATCTTGAGCGCCCAACATTGGGCGCTTTGCTTTTGCCTGTTTCTTAATCCTGGATTATAAACATGGCGGCTGGTTTGTGGCGGTCGACGGGGTGGACGAAATTGGTTCTACAAAGTGTTTTAGGCCACGACAGCGTGAGAGTGTCGACAGAATGGCCTTCGATTGTGACAAGGATGCAAAATATTGTCTCGTGAAGTGTTTATCGACCCCTGTTTTCAAGCTGGCTCTCCACTCTCAGTGCGTGTTAGCCCTAACCGAGATACGCACGGAGCTGTGGGGCTCACGTCTGTCTTCCCGTTGGTTTTTCTGTGAACGAGCCTGCTCGTATGTACTTACTGATTTTCGCATAACTGTAACGTATTGCTATTTAACACCTTGTTAATTTCTGCTTGCAAAGCATATCCTTTAATCCGATCGGTGCGTTGAATAGTAGCCGTACATGATCTCGGCTATCAGCTGATTGTCGGCACTTCTGCCGTTTGCATCAGATTGCGTTGCATTTAAATAATAAAACTGCGAAAATTCAATTTCTTTAGTTTTGAGACAACCTTCAGTGAATTTTCCTTGTCTCGGGAGTAGAATCTTCACTTCAGAAAACTGCGTTCTATAACCGCAACTTTTCTGGTGATCGTGCTTTTTAGAAATGTTTTGCTTTATATATTTCA
>JAZHYW010043467.1:0-19169 GCA_037355805.1 Ixodes ricinus
AAAAATACAGATTTAGATCTTGTCAACTTTGGCAACCTCGTAAAAAGTACAGCGCTATAAAATATTTCTAAATTTGACGTAACAACCTCCGACTTAATGAATTTTTGAACGGCATTTGTGCGAATGAGGCCAAGAACACTGTGAAACACTCGTTTCGTGCGTTTTTTATATATTTTTTAGCCTATCTGTTGTTATCCTAACGTTACATAACCGGACATCTTTAAACATTGAACGGAGTTGCCTATGCAGACCAAACAAGGTGCAGCTTCTTTTGATAATACGCCGTTTTTGCAGTGGAGCTGTTATGTGCTAAGATCTGGAAAAAATGGGTCCATAAATGTTAGCAAAAACTCCCGTTTAAACGGCGGTCCTTCGTTCTGATTAGCTTTGACGCGTATAAATAAAAAAGAGGGGGCAACCCGCGTGAGTCAGCCTTTCTTGGCTTTATTAGATAGTGAGGTCCTGATTTTTTGTTATCATCAACGGTCACCGACTTTTCTCAGCAAAGAGTGCGCCGTGACGAGGCTGAGGGCAGGACGCGCCGATCTAGCCTTCTTTTCTTTCGCTTCCGCGATGCTGATAAGGAAACTTGGGCTCTTTATCAGCATCGCTGATAAGGAACCCAAGTCTCTGTAAAGCCTAAAATGGTCGTATACCAACACGTATAGCCAGCCGGCAACGGCCGAGGCGGCGCCTGTAGAGTGAGAGCCCACGGTAATACCCTGTCTCGTTGTAACTTGGCAAAGGGTGAACGATAAGCCACACATTGCGTGCCGAAGGCTTCGAAATGCGCGACGTATACGAGCGCAACGCACACATATTGGAGCATGACGCAGCGAAAAGCCTGATACTTCTTCGGAGTAGAGGCGCGCTCCGGTGATACGCAGTCACGCTCCCATTGGCCCGCCTGGGCCGTAGCTTCCGCTGTACTGGCACGTTACGCGATCACGGCTTCCTGGGATACCCAGTATTTCTTGCTTCAGACACTAGGCTAAGCGGCGCCACCAGAGTAAAAGCTCACGTTTGAACAATGCAGCCGCCACTCCCAGGGGTACCCAATATTTCTTGCTTCAGTCGCTAGATGGCGCCAAACCAAACAGCATTGCAGGTTGCCTATACGTATACCAACGACCAACAACAGAGCGTGTATCGACCCCATGTTTAGCAAGAACGTATCCGAAGTCAAAATACAACCAATGAGCGGTTTACCATAGTGACCATAAGGCAATGATCACTTTAGTCACTAAGAATTAAATAATGAGAAACAACGAAGTCGTGTACGTGTCTTCATTACAATCATATGTAAATCGTATGGATGTCGTACAGTTGTCGTAAAGTTGTCGTAAAATATTCATAAAGTTGTCGTAAAGATAACAGCTTCGCTGGTCCTCTATCCTCACGATGAAGTGGATGGGCTCTACAATTTTGAGTGACATGACGCGTGTTCCCTGCGTCCGGCAGGAGCATGTTGAGTGGCGTGGAGTCCAGCGGCGTGGACAGTACAGCCGGTGCAGGCGGACCTGCTGGAGCCTCCAGGCCGTGGCTGTCGTCCAAGGGCATCCTCATGCTGCTCTGCGTCTTTCTGATCTCCTTGTGTTGCATCATCGCCCTCGTTATCTACCTGATAATGTTGAAATGTGCGTCACGCTTCTTGTAGTTTGTTTTTGAAAAAAGGATTGAAAGCGTGTTTAAAGTTTTCGGCCCAAGGATGCAGTAGCCCTTAAAATCGTGAAAAATTAAGACGTCAGGTTAATATTTTTTTTGGCTCGTGTGGAAAAAAACAATTGTCATAATTTAGTACTTTTTGACCTAGAGTTCAGATGTCAAGAAACGTATTACTTCCTTTTATTGTCACGTCGTGATTGCAAACTGTCGAAAGGACGACTGCTGCTGCGTATGTTTAATACATTTAATGAAGAAAAGTTTCTTCTGGACGTCACTTTTTTCCAGTTCGAGGATGTAATGCACTAACCGGTGAGGATATGTGTTCAGAAAAACAATAAGGCAACTATATGCCCGTTACGTTTTTTCGAGTTACAAATACCCGTCCTTAACGAAAGCAGTGTGTGAACACCAGTTCATCTAATTTTATTAGAAGTTCGTTGTTTCCTGGATTTACAAATAAGTTTGTGAGAATTTACTCCCAAAACTTTCCTTTTTCTTGTCTTCTTATGAACAGCCAAGCAGTTACCGGGAGGTGGAAAGCGGTTCCAGAACCGGATGACCGCTAAAGTAAGAACCTCTTGATTTTGGATTCTAATATGAGCTAATGTTTTCAAAAGAAATATTTTATGAATAACTAGGTGACTTACAGTTTAACTTATTTCAAAGCGACTGCATTCTATGCCAAAATCATAATCTCATAGTTGGGACGGGCGCTCTAACTGCGTGAGAGCTTGGGCAGTCAGTATAGTAAAGATAGCCAATTCGCAGTCCCGAGAAAAGGTCCAAATGTCTTAACAAACGCCACCAGAGGCTCCATATAAATATCTGAGTGTAGTTTCCTACCTGGCAATAAAGATTGACAATTTTTAGCTGATCAGCCATCAGACTTTCTAATCGAGGCACGCAGAACTACTCAATCAATCAAAGCGCTTAGCAATTAATTGAGCCTGAACTGTTCTGCTTACCCACATTTGCTTTCATTTCGCTCGCTGCTTTGCTCAAAGGTTCCTGCGACATGGCGCCAGTACTGCAGGGTTTCCCGGCGCGCCGAGCGACTTGGCTTATTGCGTCGACGGTAAAAGATCGAAAATGGCCGACAGGAAGTTTTCTTGCAGGCAAACGCAACACTGGGGTGTATTCAAGCCCTTTCTTTCTGGTCCTGTTGTAGCCAGTTGTCACCTTCTGTCTCTTTTCTTGTTTTTTTAAGGCAACTGAATAAATATTGTGAAAGAAGTGTGTCTGACAGAAGAGGCCGGTCTGTTATTAGAGAGTTGGTAAGTCGTCCCGATGTCCCCAACAACGATACCCGATACTCCACCACCGCCCTTTGCGCATGCATGCGTCGCATCGAAGGTATCGTAACGATCTGCTAAAACTTCTAATATTAGGAGTTTTAGCAGATTGTTCCGATAACTCTGATACATCCGATAACAATACCGACAAAAGGTACGAAGTATGCGCAAAGGCGGCGGCTGAGTATTGAGTATCGTTATCGGGGTCATCGAAACGATCTGCTAAAACTCACTAATGCGTGTTGACTATACGAAAACCTTGCCGTTTGAAAAGCTGTGAATTGGCTAACAATTATATAATGGGGAGTACTTGTTCTTCAGACAGTGCACTGTCTGAATCAAGTTTTGTTTCTTAGATGGTGCACTGCCTGAATCAAGTTTATGTGTTAAAAAAGACGGTAAATATGCACCAGTAAACAGAGCGCTCACCTCGTTCAGTCGTTGAATAAACATGGCAGCGTAACATTGAACTGAACCTATTATGACATTATGATCTCTAGAACGTTTTCGTGATAGGATCATTGCTAGCTTGCATAAAAAATGATTGGAAAACAATTTTTAGAACCACAAAGTGTGAACGTTGATAATCTCAAACGTGCATTTGATTCAAAGCCTGGCTCACACTGCACCGTTTTCTTATGTCACAAAGCTTACCTACGCTTACGTTGAGATTCGGCCGACAGTAATTGACACATCTGTGCTTCGCACTAAGCATTGGAACCAGTTAAGGGATCAGCTTGGCAGGTGCAATACAAAGCACGGAAGTGCCGGTGACATGCAGTCGTATCTCGACGCAAGAGTACGTAAGCCTCGTAACGTAAGAAAGCGGTGCTCTGTGAACCAACCTTCAAAAGGATGCTGAACCAAACATTTCAGAGTCCATAATAAGTGCGCATGACTTTTACATGAGCCAGTAGCCGCCGATGTGCGCGAGCGCACGCAACGAAACTGGCGTCATCATCCTCCATTCACGCTTAAAATGATAATCAAATGTGCGGGCTCCGGGGAAAAGCAGCACTACAGTGCTTAAAAAACTCCCTTAGCAAATCAACTAATCCGGCGCTCGTTTCTGAACTTCTTATTATTCACGCCACAGCAGCAAACAATGGACAACACATTATGTTTCAGTGGGTGCCAGGTCACTGTGGTCTTCCCGGAAATGATGCAGCAGACGCTGCGGCTGCCTGCAGACATAACTTAGAGCTTTGTGAAGACGTACCGTTTACAAAAGCGGACTGCCGTCAACTAATTAGAACATTAGGAAAAAATCTCTTCCTTGAGACCTGGACATCTACATATTACCACACCGTCCCTCATCGCATTAACCCGCTTTTACAGAACTTTCTGCCAAAAGGCCTCCAAAGAGATCTAGACACCCTTCTTCATCGGCTAAGACTCAACGTACCCTACACAAATCAGCACAAATACAAATTGGGATTTATATCCAGCCCTAACTGCAGTGCATGTCATATACCAGAAACTATTGAACATATAATTTCCGACTGTCCACTCTACAACACTGAACGTGCGGAGCTCCAGAATTCTATGCCAAGTCACCATACCAACGACACGAGGATATCATCAATTTTAGGCCACTGGCCGTCACCTATTTTCCAGCGCAAAGCCTTGAAGAGCATTTCAGCATTTCTTCAAAATACAGGCCTGGCAGAGAGACTTTAGCGATAAAACCTGGATATACTGATTATCCTAACGATAACTGTGACAGTAGCTGCTCTATGAATATTTGTGACTATGACTATATTTGTGACTGTAACTGATGACCATGAATGTGAGCGTGACTCTGTGACGATGAATAGTGTTCTGACTGCCCGCACAAAGAGACGTCGCCAGTTGAAATGTGTGTGGGCGTTTACGCCGAAGTGTGTGTCCCGCTTCTCCCTCTCTCTTCCCTCCTCTTCTGACACTCTTTTATCCTTTTTCCCTTCCCCTAACAGAGTAGCCAGTCGAGGGTACTCCTTGGCTTACCTCTCTGTTCTCTCTATCTTTCTGCCTTAATAAAAAAAAATCTCCACAGTGGGGTCTGTGTAAGTACAATGTAGGCAATTAATTGGTCTAACAAGCACGTAGCTTTCACTTGTGGAGATGAAAAGGATGCTTTATTCTCTCTTTTTTCCCGGAGCCTATACATTCAACTGTAATCTTAAGCGTAAATGGAGGACTATGACATCAATGTTGTTGCGTGGGCTCGCACACAAACGGCGGCTGCTGGATAGTAGGAAGATCGTGCGCCACATAAAATGGGCGCTGAAATGATTGGTTTAGTATCCTTTAAATGGGCGGTGCAATAATTTTGGCGCTTTGCGTGAATACCACATTCCTTACGTTTATGAGCAATAAAACACGCGTTTGTTTTTATCCCCGTGCAAAAAAAGTCGATGAAAAATTAAAAGAAAACTAAGCACCATCCCACCCCCTCAACTCGCAGCTAGGGTGCCTTCATGTGCGCTTTGCTTGGGGTGATGACATCTGGCCATTTTGTTTCTAACGTTTATTTTTATTTTTTGTTCTCAAGCGCGTGAAAGAGCGTGTCCCTGCACGCGCTCGTGGCGTTGACTGTGCTACAGCGACATTTTGTTTCCTGCGATTTCTTTGTATTTTTCCTGTGAGCGCGTGCTGTCGGCATCGGGTACCACAAACGATGGCATCACCCTAAACAGAGGGACATCGAGGCACTCTACTCGCAGCAAGACCATGGTGGCTATAGACCTATTGCTGTATTACCCAAGCATCAAGGAGAATGCAGGGATTGGTGTTCCACGCGCCGCACGTGCTGGCCTCAGCAGTAGTAACTTTTCCAAAGCAAAACCTAAAACAAATGGCATCTTGCACGCGCGTTCGTCAATGCTTTGTTTTGGTTATTTACTTCGAATCTTTTATACAGGAAAGGCGTGCGCGTGTGGCGCGTGGAACACCAATCCCTGCATTCTCCTTGATGCTTGGGTAAGACAGCAAATGGTCTATTGGCGACGTGAGCGGTCAAAAGTGTCGCTGTGATCGATCTTCCACGATAGGCCGAATGCTGACTATGACGTCAGCAAAGGATTTCCATCGACGGAAATAAGAGGAATGGAAGAACTTCAATATTGACGATGTTGGCAGTGTTGGTTTGAGAGTGCTATGATTTCAAGCTTCCACCATGCCCATTACAAACACCTTCAAACTTGTTGTTCACAAGGTAATGACGTCACGAAAGGTAATCATAGGAGGGCGCCACCAAAACATCTCGCCTCCAATAGAGGTAGGTGTACCGAGCGCTCCGCATTCTTGGGCAGTTCCACGTGCCGCCTCTTCATAACGAAAAAGTTACGCTGTAGCCACGATACTGGCAGAGCCGAATATTGGGAAAGTTTTGCCAATGGGCGGAGCAGCGGCCGCCGCCAGCGCCAAATACTCCTCCCGCGGTTAGAGCGTAAACTAAGTGTGCGACACAGCGTCGACAAATCAGCATACTGCGACGTCACAATATTGGAAACGTCATGTAAAGTGTGAAATAGAAGCTGTTCAATCTCGGCGTCCTGACAGTTTGCTCTTGGCCGGCTTGCATAGAACAACGTCTCAGTTGAGACTGGCTGAAAGAAAATAGAATGCTGTAAGACGACGAGTTACAGACGATGCCACACCGGGTCGGCGCTGCCTCAATCTAAGCCCTGGGCCTGGTACCTTGATGCGGCAGCTTTCTGCTTTAACTGGGCTACCCCCCCCCCCCCAGTGAGCGACTGCACCATCATGCTCCTGGGGCTCCTTTATGCTACCGTGCACCGATCGAACGGCGGGCTGCAGATTCCCTGAGTCACCGCTGACCAGACATCTCAACGGGGTGTGGACATCGTCAAATCGGACTGACATCCTCCCGCAGTAGCAACAATCCACCTCGTCGTCATATCGCATGTATATACAAATCGTATTATCATGTTCATTAGACGCGGCACCGCGGACCTCCATGGTACGGGTTGTTTCCTGTTCGCGGCGAAGCTTTGCCAACCAGGCGCTGCGGTTGGCAAAGCACAGGACACGCGCTGAGCTCCAGACATTGTTATGGTTCGGCATTGCCGCAATTGGACACGAGCCACTACCCGAATGCTTGACGAGCTATCGATTATCACGAGCCCAAATCAAATGCTCATGCATTGCTCGGGTTCAATCTATGAGTCGCATTCAAATATCGTGCGATCCCCCAGCTACGTCTTCAAGTTTGTGAAAAAGAGATTGAAAAGAAACGCTGGTTTTTGTCCTTGAAATTACACCGCAACAAGGAAGTTTCTTGGTCAGCGGCGTTGCGTGCGAGTAGACTTGGGTCCCACTAATGCCAGTAAACTCGTGTAAAGTGAAAAAAAACCATTACAATTGAATCTCATTGCACCGCCTTTTTAATGGGTATTCACACGAGAGAGAAATCCGCACGGGACAGAGCCAGGGACAGGCGTGCAGTCGACAGCAGGCGCATTTTGTTCCTTAGCTTCGTCGTTCACTCGGAATAAGTGATTGATAAAGGAGGGATGTCAGCGTTTGCAGTCCATTTGAGCGGTTTCCACACTTGACACCACCGCAGACAAATTCAGCGAGCTCTACATTTGACACCAAATAGTTTCACGACAAAATATTATTGAAAACAAACTGATCCGCCTCAAAACCGGTTGTACAATTAGGCGCGAGCTGGCACATTCTTCTGTGGGCAGGTTAGGATTACACAAGGTCGTGCCTCAGACGACATTTGAAACAGCGCAAGCCACAACAAGTTAGGTCGATCCCGATACCCCGCCGGCATCTTGCTGAGCAAAATTTATAAAGTTGCCAGGCACGCGAACAAAACTTATATCGTAAGCGTGACGTCACTGCTCGAAACAAACCTTTGGTTGGGGAGTTGTTACAAACAAATAGGACTAGATTGCACTCTCAAAAAACGTGTCGGTAATACATCGGACGTATAATCTAAAACATCTAAAAGAAATAAATATATGAAGCCTAGACTTCACACTCAGGCCGACAGAAGTTTGCAGAGAATCGGCTGTTTCTGAAATATTTGCGACGACAACTTCAGGCCATCGTCACGTCTCAAGTCGCCAACTAAAGACGACGAACTCATGACGAACACATCCAGAATGACTGAACTATGCCGCCTGCGACAGTTTGAATCGTTTCGTACAGAGTGATACGATTTTGATTTTTGTATTTACTTGGAACATGGCAGGCCTAAGAAACTAATCAAGTTTATAAAAACGAATTGTATTAACGTGTGATACATGGTACTGTCTGAAGAAAAATCATCACACGCATGGAGCTCTGCCAAACATACAGCCAGAAAAGTTATCTGTTTAGCCATAGCTTCTTTTTTCCTAGAAAGCCTGTCAATCCCACGACGGAGCTAGAATGTGCTAGAATGAGGTGTGCCGTACGTCTGGCAGCCGTGAGTGTGTCGCGATGTGCGGGCAGGCCGGTGAGGGCGCTGTGGGGCAGAGCACGGCCAGAGCCGTTTGTACAGGAGAGAGTTTGGTCTTATTAAGGAGGTTTCGACAGTCTGACAACCACAGCAGCGTAGTCTGCCAACCGGGGGTGACTACTTCCATCCGCCATTTCGGGGCTCTGAGTCATAGGAGGTCGATGCAATTTCTCAGGAATAGAGAAGAGAACAAAGCAACGCCATTTTGTGTTATCGCGAAATCAACTGGTTCTAGCTAGAGCCACTGTTCTAGCGGGCAAGAGGCTCCACCCACTGGCCAAACTCTCTAAGTATAAACGGCTCTGGAGCATGGCCATCCTACAGCTCCACGAAGCCTGATCGTCGCAGCAGATATTCTTTATTTGGTGTGAAAATGGCGGTATTCATCGCTTCGTTTTGCCTGCTCGGTTGTTTAGACCAGGGTGTCGAACCGAAATGTTTTTCGTTCCGGTTTTCGTTCCGGTTCAGGGAAAACGGTTCAGCTCCGGTTCAACTCCGGAGTGAAAAAATAAAGGTTCAAACCGGTTCGAACCGGTTCGTACTCATATGCTACAAAAACAATTGACGACAGCAAAAGATAAACTATGCATATTTTATAAAAGTGTTACATATAAAAAGCAAAGTCTCACATTACTGTGTGGAACGAACGAGCTAGTGCTGGGGCACCTCGGGACGTGGGTGAAAGCGCAGTTCAATGTCAGGCAGCTGACCGAAGAAGCAGGACGTCGTCAAGCATATCCGGGGAAAGACGGCACCTCTGAGACGATAAAATGAACTTCAGTGCAGAAAAGGCTCGCTCCACGCTGACCTGGGTCGCAGGCACTCCCAGGGCTACTTGCGCCAATGCGCAGAGTTCTGGATGGCGCTCCCGTCTCTCCTCCCAAAACTGCAACACGTTAGCGTCCCTTGAAAGCCGCGGCTCCTTGTCTAGCATTTCCAGGAGGCATGCTATATAAAGTGGGCTACTGGTACCTCGAACGTGCACGCCAGCCTCAACCTCTTTTTCCTTGAGGAGCGCTTCCAGGGCGTCTTCCGGATCTTCTGGAGCCGCCGCAGTTTCAGAAGACAAGGTAGAATCTTGCTCGCATTGCAGAGCTGTGATCCGCCTCCAAGTCTTTGTCAAATGCAACGTGGCCCGGTACTTTTGCTCAGGGGTGAGAAGAAGGCGGTAGCGGGGATCCATGTACACTGCTGCACAGAAGACATCCGTGTCAAGAAGTTGTCGCTCCCTCTTTTTCATTGACTGGACCAAGGCCTTTGCTAACGGCGACGATATCTTGGAAGTGTCCATGGAATATCTCAGCCATGCGCCGTAGAAATCTCCTACAGTGAGCTGTTCCTTCTGCAATGTCTTCGTCGCCACTTCTGCCGGGCGAAGCGATACTGCGAGCATTTCGACTTCCGCCCATACGTCTTCAGTCGACCTGGAGCTTTCTTCTTTTGAGAGCAACCCTCCAGCGAAGCCTCTTAGTTCAAGTAGCCTGGTGAGCATATGCAGCGTGGACATCCACCGCGTTGGACAATCAAGCATTGGTTTCTTCAATCCTAGCTTCCTGATCAGGGACATAACACATTGGACACGTAGTCTCTTAACAAGCGCACGGCTTTCTCCGGTTTGCGCGAAAATATATATATTTTTTTTTACATTTTTGGTTTATTTTTTAGGTTACTGTGTTTTTCGCCACGCACTTTTCACGCGACCTGACTTCGCGTATGAACCGAAAACCGCATGGAAAACATATCGGTTCCGCTCCGGAGCGAAAAAAATTATTTCGTTCCGGTTCAACTCCGGTTCGAGCGAAAATAACGGTTTTTTCCGGTTTTCGGTTCACGGTTCGGGTTCGGTTCAATACTCTGGTTTAGACAGAATAAGTTCTATGCCATATTACACTCCTGTGAAAAAGGCGTGACTTGCGCGAGCGCCAGAAGCGTATATTTGAAGCGCAAATGCAGTTTGTAAGCGGTCAGTTACTTAAGTTGATCTCGCTTTTATTTTTTTTATAAAAAAACTGGGAGGACGTTTGAGCTTCGCCTTTAGAAATAAAATGCGATAGCGAAATATATAAACATATAAACTCCCGTTCGCTCTCACAATGTGCAAGCGTGCCTTGCGGCCTCTTCAGTAGCTTGTCTGGCTCGCAAACGAAGGGTCGTTTGCGAGCCAGACACCTAAAAGTCTTTAACTTTTACTTTAAGGCACGCGAATCACTTTATAAAAGGAAATCATTTGAGAAACGCGGCGACCTTTAATTCGCATTACATATCATGTCTTTTAAATCACTTTCATTCCACGCGTGATGTCACATTTCACGTGAGCGTTGTGGGTTATTTCAAATTTTCGCGCGAGGTCATGCGACTGTGACGTCATGATCCTATCGACCAGTCGTAGATTTTAGCGCACGCCGCCAACGCCGGCTTTTCTGCGACACGAGCTCCTTAACGCTATCGCATTATTAAAAAAATGTCTATCTCACCTTACATACCAGCATTAAAAGGTAACTCCACTCCATTTTTAAAATTTTTTGGTTACGACCTGTTCAGTCGAAGTCGGCGACCCTGAATCGCGAGATATAATTTGTTTTTCGGAAGTTTATCCAAGTTTGGTTCCGGCGGCATGGCGAGATCGTGCGGGGACGTCAGAACGCCGAGCTCTGATTGGTAGCATTAGTGGGTAGATTTAAAGCTAGCTGCCTTCGTCTCCACTGCACTCGTCGAACGCGTTAGAACGTGGAACGCCGGCGTCCGCCGTTTGGCTCTCGCATTTGAACGTGTTCGACGAGTGCCGTGAACACAAAGGCGACTAGCTTTATAAGGTCTCCCCACTAACCACTTGAAACAGAGGTGGGCGTTCTGTTTCTCGGCGCATACACTTGATTTGGCGACGGTAAACAACTTTTGTAAAACACATCGGAGAATGAAACGGGAGAGTTTGTGGATAAAATATTCTTAAAGATACGACGTGTCTGTTTGCTCTAAAATCTCATAGAGGTCGAGATTTTACTGTATTTTTTGTCGAACGCCGTGTTCGATTACATCACTTGCTCAGGTCCATTGCAGTTGCGAAAACTTCGATGTGAACGGCGACACAAAGCTACGCTGCAGACGTCGGGTGGAGAAACACCGGCAATGCCAACTTTATTTCACGGCCTTTTTTTTTTTCTTTTGTCACTGCCGAGGTTAAACGTTTGTTTAGTGCAAAGAAACTCGGGGTGTAGTTTTAGGAAATTGAATGCTGTCATTCTGCCTGGGTTGAACAAATCTTCATCAACCGGCGCGACATAAAAAAACTGTGCTTGAGGTCGATGCTATTTGAAGCCAATTGGAGCTTTGTTACGCGTGAAAAATATTCCACAAAGCACACTTTCCTCCACAAATACTCAGAGCTTTTTGTCGAATTAAAAATTTCGCTGGTAGCAGCTAAAATATTAAACACACTAATTTTGAGTCGCATCAACGTGAGTGGAGCAGTTTAGCGCTCAACAGTAAGATATCATGCGTCTGTGTGATCAAAAAAGAATTGAAAGTGTCGTCAGAGATAAAAGGCATGACGGCCTAGTCATGTCAAATACTAAGGTTGCTGCATTACAGTCAGTGGCAGAGCAGATATTCCCCGGAAAACCGAAAACGAAATTCCAGAAACTTGACGCTAACAGATGGCCGGCCGCGCACACAGTGCTGTCGGACCACCAAGCAGTTTCGCATATCATTTATTGCAAAAAGATCCCACGCCGAGGCGGGGAGCGTTTGTGCAGTCTGAGCAAAGCCTCTTTCTCCTGGGGTGGCTACGCCTGCAAGGCTCCTTGCAAAAGCGAAACGTTGTTACCACGCGATTCGCCTCCCAGAAAAGAAAGAGGGGATTTCTCCCCCATGTGAATACGCTTAACTTCGGGTTGCGATGACAAAATGACGTAAGGCCTAGATGTCAAAGAAATTGTTTATATTGTTTAAACTCTAATACCACCCTTGGCGACATAATCTCGAAAAAAAAATGGCGGCATATCTCCAAGGGAAACGGTCGAGATGTTAGTTAGTGTGACGACGACAGGTGTTTGACTTAAGTATCGGCGGCTTCATTAACACGCACTGAAATGCTTTCGTGATGTTGACTCCATTCAACGGCAGTCCCGGGTCGAAGTACATGGTGAGATGACATTAAAAGTCGCCAACTATAACCCTTCGTGAGATGCAACATCCGGCTTCTGCGTGCGTTGGTGTTATGAAGCTTGAAAATGATGGTGTGCTTTGTAGCTCGAAAGGACTGCGTTGCTGAGACTATAAAGACGCGAAGAGACCTTTGTTCATTCCGCGCTGTTACAAGTCTATAATCCGGACCTCGTTTTGACATCGAGCGAGCAATGCTTCCGCTCGTACCGAGGCTACAGCGAACAGTCTCAGAGAAGACTTGTGTCGACGACTGTCAGCAATCGCGCCGACATAAAACAAAACGAGCGATACGATGAGGTCTCTGAGATTTATGTAGCATTGACTGCTGATCTACCAGACGTCGAAGGCGATCAATATTAAACGCAATGTAAGTTTTCCAACACTTTGCACAACTAAAGCGTTTCGTTTCAAAATTCAGTGTATGGGATTTGTTAGCGCTATGAAAGTTTTACGGTGACTGAAATTGCGAATGCAGCCTTCATACAAGTGTGCGTTTTGCCGGCATGATTATAAATCTACTTTAACACTGTCTGTGTGATGTCCTCAATAAAGGTAACTAGGCGTATTCTGATATGCAGGGTCATTCAAGGAGGGGCCAGGCTCTTTAAATCGACCGCAAAATTCGGTTTCTTAACCTATCGCGCTACGATTTGGTGCAGCGTTGCCCACAGATGGTGCATTTGTTTTGTAAAATTTGCAAAGAGCGAACTTACCTGAGGAAAAAGTAAAAAGAAAAAGGCTTAGCTCCAATGGAAACGCAGCGACGCCACCGGTCTGCAAACAACACGGCGCCGTTTCGAACGGGAGACAAGAGATGGCGCAAGCGGTCGCGACGCCAACTTCCGCCAACGAACGAGCATACGTTGCCGAGAGCCGGCGTCTTTAGCAGACGATATTTTCGATTCAAAAGCGGCGCGAGATTTTCTGATATCAGCTGCCAAGGCATTATTTTATCATCCTTACTGAGAAAACATATTGAATGGACACTTAATTGATTAGAAAAATGGTTTGTCGGGATAGTTTGACTGTTTTTTTCGGGGTACCGATGTCGTCTGCTTTGCAGTTCCCTGTTGTTACCGCGCCTGTTTTTGTTTCTACGATTATCGCCGCCTGCGGAACGCGCTCCGCTTTCGAGTCGAAAAGATCGTCTGCTAAAGACGACGGCTCTCGGCGCCGTATGTTCGTTCGATGGCGGCCTTCGTTACGCCATCTCTTGTCTCCCGTGCGAAACGTCGCCGTGTTGTTTTTAAGATCGGTGGTGTCGCTGCGTTTCCATAGAAGCTAAGCCTTTTTCTTTCTTTAAATTTTCCTCAGGTAAATTCGCTCTTTGCAAATTTTACGAAAAAAATGCGCCATCTGTGGGCAACGCTGCACAAAGTCGTAGCGCGATAGGTTAAGAAACCGAATTTTGCGGTCGATTTAAGGCGGCGGTCCCACGGCGGCCATCTTGAACAAGCCATTAGTTCAACCACTAGATGGCGGCACTCATCCATGTGGCCCAGAGCCGTATATTAGGAGAGTTTGGACAATAGGCGGAGCAAAGGCCGCCGCCAGCGCCAAAGATTTCCCCCACGCTTAGAGCGTCAACTAAATTTGTGACACAGCGTCGACCAATCAGGAGACCTTTACTCCATCTCACAAATGTCTGCAGTGAAGACAAAGGCACAGGCGCGTGAGCCTAGCTCAGCGAAACGCTTTTGTTTGTACGAGACCTCGTGCATAGGAGGCACTTTCCAAAGCCACGCGCTCGTGCCCATGCCTTTGTCTGCACTGCTAGAACAGCGTCCTGAGACTGGCTGAAAGAAAACAGTGCAAAGGGTGGGGTGCGCGAGCGTCTTGAGACGCAGAGTTCCGCTCGGCACGGCTCAAATTATACTTCGTTTCACTTTATCTGCGAGCGAAGCCAAAGCTAGAAGCGCGAGACCAGCGCTTTTTTGCATTTCTTCCCAGCTCGCGCGCTCGAACAAAGCCTGAACGCACGGAGCTTTCGTGCTCGCGCTTCCAGTTTTGCCTTCGCTCGCACATAAGGTGAAACGAAGTATAGTCGTGTCACATATTTAGATCACACGACCACCGCTAGGGGCTGTTTCGCGGCCTGTGGTTGGCCCCGAGATGCTCGCCTATCCAAACCAATGTATGGCCAAACTCTCTCAATAAACGGCTCTGATGTGGCCTAGGAGTGCCTACATACACACGCGCGCTTTTGCTTGAGTGGTGACATCTCAGCCATTTCCCGCCCAATCGTTTTTTTATGCATTTTGAAGCTCGCGCAATCTGGTGTCACTCAGCTCGAGCGCGTAGCTTTGGCTAATGCATAGACGCCATTTTACCGCCCAAGTCACGCACCGAGTGCGCGAGAGTTGTCACGCGCTGGCACATTCAGGACAACAATGGATGTCTTCACCCTGAGACAGACAGACATGTAGGCACCCTAATGTGGCCAGAAAACAAGCTCGTGACAGTGATGTTCCTCCTCTGCTCTTAATTTCCTCCTTTCTGCTGCACGCCCGTGCACGTTCAGCGCTCAGCGCGTGCTCCCGCTGACACAAATGCCAGCAAACGTGCCAGTGGTGCTAGCGTCGTCTCAGTTCGCTACAGAACGCAGCCCGCTATGCTCTAAGTCACGATGCGTGTGGCCCATGAACAGTGCGTGTACAAGCACGAGCGCCGTGCTTGCAGGCACGCTGGCAGCGCAGCTCGCGCATCAAGGCATCTGCTGCGCTACGAGCTCGCGACTTGTAGCCATCGCTGCGGTTCAGCACAAGGTGAGACCAGCATAGCTCATCGACCCGATCGAGAGTGCCTAGCTGGGCAAAATTTGTTCTTTGATACTGGCTTTGTTCCGCGCTGCAGGGTTGGCAAAGCGATTTCGTTAGAGGCTCACAAGCCAGGAGCTATCGTTTTAACTATTCAAGAATTAAAAATATAGTCAATCAATCAGTGAAGAATGTTATCAAACCTTAAAGAACATATATAAGACATGCCTTGTCAGCATTTCGTGAATGAGAGAGCTTTTGCACGACATAAACGTTTAAATTCATTTTGCTGTAAGTCAGAGCGCAGCCGACATAACAGGTAAATGAGGCCAATCAAGCAGAGTCAGAAAACACTATGTCACGGAGCTCAACGTCTTATAGCGCGTTTTTTGTCCCCGGTCAAAGCAATCAAGCGCAAACCATGCACCATGGCCTTGCGCTTTTAGTATGCGTGTTTGTGCATTTTGATCTATGATAAAACAAGCAATAGCAGATTTTTTTTCAAGACGGGTGTTCAGAAGGGCGTTCAATTTAACTCATCATTTGGATGGTAGTTTGATTAAACTTGATTACCAATTATCTGACCTTATAAATAACCACCTCAATATTGTTGAAATAGTACGCCGAGGTCGAAGATTCTGCATGTTCAAGAAAAGAATAAAAGTTTATTTTTTAGCCCCAGTAACCTAAACTTAAAATTTGTTAGGCGAGTGGGTAGCAGATTTTTAAGTGCTTTTTATAGTGCTTTTGATATTTTTTTAATATTAATTAAGTCTATTGATAATTTGATGTTGAAAAAAATATACCAGCGTCTTACATGTATCTTTATATACATATATTTTCTGTTTGAATGCAACAGAAATGGAGAATTTTACAGTAACGCTGGCATTGTATGTTAATGAATGTGATCTCAATGATGTCGATGTGAATTATTTGTATTTGAAACTTTTGATGACGTTGATATTAATTATTGTGACTACGATGCTTAGCTAATGTCAATTTGATTATTTTATGTATAATTGCTTTTTATGCTGACACTAGTCCTGTACACCGTTGAATGCTGTAAAAAGGGGCTGATGGCCTGGTCAGAAGACTTTTAATGCGAAAAGATTATTTGCCCCACTACGAGAAAATCCGGCGTCGGCGTCCGCGGCATGACCGAGAGCGATGGTACCAAAAATGGCCGACGGCGCAAAGAGTAAAAACACGTTAGAAATGCTCAGATTGACGTCACAATTTTCACGAAGGTTCCTGTAAACAAAGTAAATGAATGGCTTTGGAAAGAAACTTAAGTACATTTCGGTCTGGATGGGAATCGAACCCGGGCCCCCGGGGTGCGAGACGGGCACGCTTCCCCGACTCCACGGCGGCCCCACGGTCCTGGCTGACTAAGGTGTGCCTAGTGCGTGCGTCATTGCACACCGTACACGTCACGTCGCAACCATCTGACTGAGGTGATTCAGCATCTGGCTGAATACAAGGTGGTGCTGAACATTGTAACTGGTAGAAAACGCCGACTTGTTATGTCTGATTTACATGATCCGCTTCTGCTTGAAATGATCAGTTTCGACATCAAGCACCGCTGTTTCCGTCTACAATTATTTTGCAGCACAAGGGACCTCGCAACTGAAAATAGCGAGCAGAATCTCATTAGGAATATTTAGGCGATTCACAAAAGCTATGCGATGGTAGCGGGAACGAGGTGGAGCTCGAGCGGCCGACCGCTCTGCAGAGCCCGGCCACCCTCTCCCTCTTACCGGCGGCCGGGCCGCTGAGTCATGGAGAGGGATTCTCTGTGGGGTGGCGTTCGTTGAAACTATGGCGCGCGCCAGCCAATAGGAATGCATTCATCAAATCGCTGTTACAGACTACAGGCTTTGCTCCATAGGACAGGGAAATTTAGGTGCCGTTTGGCGCCGCTTCAAAAGCTGATAACGCCGGTTGGCTCAATAAAACAGTTAATGCTTTCGCATTAAAAAAAAAAAAAACCGGCAGGCCAAAGCATTCACGTTACCTAGCCACTCCTTCCAGAAGGTATGTGCGGGTAGCGAACCTGCGGCTTCTGAAGAATGACACTCTTTTTATTTATTGCAAATAAACGTACAGTTTGACTAATAAACTTGATGAACGTCATTGAAAACAACCGTATAAGTGAATATTCGAAGGATTTAAAGCGCGTGGTGCGCTAAAGTTACCACTCAAATAACGTGCGCAAGGTGGGTGGTTCGGAAACGTACAAGAAACAAAACAAAAACGCGCGAGCGTGTCGAATTGGGACTCATTTTTGTGACGAAGTGACGAGGCGCCGGAGTGCCTCTCGCGCCAGCTTCTCGTGCAAGCCGCTCCCTAATCTGCTCATGATCGTGATCACGATCGAAGCAGGTGGACATCCGTTTATTCTAGCTAATGCTATGTTCACACTACTAAAGCCGCTCAATCTGTTTACGTTTGTCTTGCAAGTAGCGTCAAATGCGCCAGTGCACAAGGCCCGTGTCTGGTGCGGCCCTTGGAAGGTAATGGCGGCGCAGCGCTGAATTGAGCGGCGCTTTGGAGCGAATGGCCGCTCGTGGCACGTGTCTGGTGTGTTTCCACCCCAATGATTGGCGGTATTTGACCAAAAAATAAAAACGCCTTTATCAAGGGGATTTACATCTGCCTAAAGCCCCTGGATGTGTTTGCGTTTGTTTTCCAAGTAGCGTAAAACACAACAGAGCGCGAGGCCCGTGTCTCGAGAGACCCTTGGAAGCAAATGGATGCGCAGCACTGAAATGAGCGGCCCTTCCTTGGAAACGAATGGTGGCGGAGCACCCTCCCGTGGCACGTGTCTTGCGCGGTGGCCAGAGGCATGAAGCCCCTCGATGTGTTTGCGTTTGTCTTGCAAGTAGCGTCAAATGCGCCAGTGCACGAGACCTGTGTCTCGAGCGGCCCTTGGAAGCAAATGGCACAAACACAGCAATGAACGCGCCCTCGTACGCTTTTATGGAAAGATGTATACTCCGTTACTGGCGCGGGCGCGTGGCTTCATTTATGGTTTCGTTTGCGCGAGAACACGTGCAAAGTTCAAAGTTTACGGGACATTCGTGGTTCGAATGAGGCATGGAATCCAGTTCAAAGAGTAGATTTGCATGCGACATATGAAGCACAGATGTCCTGCGGACTAAGTTATAACTAGGACTGGGCGTCAATTTTAATCGAATAATTAATCAATGGACCTATTGCTATATTACCCAAGCATGAAGGAGAATGCTGGGATTGGTGTTCC
Source organism: Ixodes ricinus (assembly GCA_037355805.1). Taxonomy (NCBI): domain Eukaryota; kingdom Metazoa; phylum Arthropoda; class Arachnida; order Ixodida; family Ixodidae; genus Ixodes; species Ixodes ricinus. The sequence continues at coordinate 18,598 of JAZHYW010043467.1, forward strand.
ACGGGCCACACGCGCACGCCTTCCCCGTATAAAAGATTCGAAGTAAATAACCAAACTAAAGCGTTGACGAACGCGCGTGCAAGATGCCATTTGTTTTAGGCCTTTTCTTTAGGACAGTTAAACGTTGGGACAGTTACTGCTGCAGACGCCAGCACGTGCGGCGCGTGGAACACCATTCCCTGCATTCTCCTTGATGGTTGCGTAATTTAGTAATAGGCCTATAGGTTCAGCTGCGCTAAACGGACAATCGCATGGCGTTGAAGTGGCTGGGGGCACATATAACCTTCTCCACTTCTTTCGAGTCACACATCTCGCCCCTACAGTTTACTTTAGGTCAAAATTTCACCTAAAGTTTGCTTTCATACAGGTGTACTCGTACACGTGCGTGGTGAAAGCGTTAAATTTTAATTTTTCCTTTGCCAAAATTTAACGGATTAACTGGTTAAAAATTTAATCGCGATTAAATCATTAATTGATTCATCGGTAGGTTATTAGATCAAGTGCCCAGACCTAGTTATAACGCAACGTAGGAAAACATAAGCAAACGCCCCTGTGTGAGTGGACATTGCCTC
>JAZHYW010043468.1:0-46480 GCA_037355805.1 Ixodes ricinus
AAGAGGGGCTTGGCCGGTTTGGGTATGAGGGTTATGTCCGCATGTCGCCATTCTTGTGGCAGTGTACCAGTGTTCTATGCCTCATTATAATAAGCCGTGAGGGCGGTGATAGATCTGTCGTCGAGATTTTTAAGCATTTTGTATGTGATACCGTCCTTACCTGGTGTCGTGCTCGGAGTTAGGTTTGTAAGTGCGCTTTGGACTTCGGATTCGGTGATGTCTGTGTCAAGGGGATGTGCGGTTTTCTTGTGCGGGTATGAAGAGCATTTGGGTTTAGGGCCAGTTGCTGTGTAACATTTTCTGAGAGCGTCCCATACCTCATTCTCCTTTCGCGTTTCCCGGTGAAGAAGTTGTTACCGCCTTGGTTTTTGATGGGTCGATGAGGCTTCGGAGAAGCGTCCAGGTCCGTTTTGTTCCGAGGGTTCCTTGGAGCTGGTCACAAAGCTTGTTCCAGTTGGCTTGTGTGAATTCCTCGGCATACTGTTCTGCCTCTGAAATGACATTTGCTATGAGTTTTCGGAGTTTTCGGTTGTGTTCGAGGGTTTTCCATCTCCGGGTGAGTCTCCTGCGAACCTCCCACAGGTGACGTAGGTGTGGGTCTATACCTGGGGCTGCGCTTGTAATTTTCATATGCGTAGTCCCCTTGTCGATGTAATTTTAAGTTTCTGAATGCATTGTGCTAGGGGTGGGTGTGCTCCTGCTGTTTCTTCCTCCGGGAGCGGTCTTAGCTCTCGGATGGCGTTCCAGTTTACGAGTCGTTGTGTACGTCCATGGCATCAGCCGGTATGGGGCTGGATCTCAGTCTCAAGAATGTAATGGTCACTCCCCAGGTTTTCTTGGAGGTTTGTCCAGGTATGTACATGGCTTTTGTGCTCGCACGAGTGTTAGGTCCGGGCCTGTGTCGCCGTTTACGCTGTTGCATAGTCTCATCGGCTGGTCAGGTTCGGTGAGGAGGGTTAGCCGGTTTCTAGATACAGTCGTAGCTGACTTCCGTTTTTTACCGTCTCATGTTCGTAGCCCTAGGCCGGGTCTGCCGCGTCGAAATCCTCCACTATAAGGAGGGTATTTTTCCGTGGTCGGGAAATTTGAATCGCGTCGAGGAAGATGCTGTCGAAGGTGTCTCTCTTTGCACTCTTGTGGGGACTATAAATATTCATTATGAAGAGGCTGGTTCCTCCGCGTTTCTGGGGGAGGAGCTCCAGAAGGACATGTAGGATGTCTCCATTTCTGTCCATGGTATGTTCCATGACGGGGATGTGTTTTGCTACTAGAGTCGCTACTCGTTGTGTATTTCCGTGGATCGTATTCTGCGCGTATGTGTCGTATCCAGACAGGGGGAGGGGGGGGGGGGCGACGTTGGTGTCTCTGAATTGCTATGGCGTCGGGGCGTTGTTTGAGGGTGCTGAGGTATTGTGTGAGGGCTACGCGTTTGCGTCGCTGCCCTCTACAGTTCCATTGCGAGATTCGCGTGGAGCTCACGGGGCGGTAGGGGGAGAGTGCTTTTTGTTTTGTTCCCTAGTGGTCCGTCTTCATGTTGGGGCTGGTGTTGAGAGACGTTGAGTTTGTGTCGCTAGGGCAGGAGTACAAGAGGCTTCGGTAGTCGGTCGGTGGTAAGGGTGTACTCGACTCGCGCCTCGCGATGATCGAGGGAATTTTTAAAACGCACACAACGAACCGAGGCTCTGTTAACACATTTAGTATCCTGTACTGTTTATACACCTGCTAATTCTATTGCAGCAATTAGGCTCTAATAATTTCCATCTAGCGATATAGTAGTATATATATATATATATATATATATATATATATATATATATATATATATTTGTAATGCCAAACATGTTATTAAATTTGTCGAAGTTGAAAACATAAAAATTTATTGTATCAAAACTCAATGCATCAAATGGAAATAAGAATCAGTAAATATTTTCGGGTTATTGTTTCCTGACAACGCACAATTTTTTATATTATGTTTTTTTCGACCGTTGCAAGTGTAACTGTCTCCGCTTAAAAATTTTAAAAATTTACAGCAAACCTTTCGCATTGACACAAAAAATTTGAAAATAATTACAATATTTTATATTTAAACTTTTGGCGAGCAAGTTTTCTTACGATACTTTGCCACGAAAGGGAGAGGCACAAGGGCGCATGCGCGTCGGTTCTCCTGCCAGAACGACGGTCGCTTCCCGCAAGGCTTGGATAGAAAATTGCGTACCCTTTCGATTCACACGATTACCAGCGACCTCCGCGCTTCCCCGTGCCCCGTTGTTCGGCAGCACCATGAGTTGCGGAGTGAATTTTACGACAGTGTGAAATGCGGGACATTTTGAAGATTTGGGACTTTCTCGTAGGACGCGGGACAGGAGCCCCCAATGCGGGACAGTCCCGCGAGTCGCGGGACGGGTGGTCACCCTAAACCAGAGACAAGTGAAATGTACTTAACCACACCATTTTATATATGAAAGGCGTGGTGACGTCACTACGTGATTTCTATGCTGTTGGGTACTTTTCCACTCGGAGTAGCTTACGCAACCGTAATCTTTACCGGAAACACACGCGGGGAAAAGGGACGTGCTTCGCATTTTTCGCAGGCGCCGTTATCATCCATTATGCGGTTTGTACTTCACACGAGTGCTTCGAATGACATCAATTTCCTTTCGAAGCAGCTGCAAACCTTTCATCTCTTTACCGGAACGCGGGGAGGGTGTTTCCTATTGTTCCACACGCGCCTTGTCGTTCATGATGTGGTTTTAATGCTTGTTTAGGGGTTTTCTTTATTGAAACGGATACTGCAGCTGTATGCTGTATGCCTGATTTCAAAGGAGATACGCTGTTTTGTCTTCAATTGTTCGCCGGGAGTTTTTTGCTTACAACGCCAACGACACGAACATTTCCTTGGCTGCGCAGACGTATACAGCTTCGCTATAATACTATCGTTAAAATTACCAATCTTAAAAAAAATGCCGTTTCCAATTTTGGTATTATTAAATGGGTACGAGAGTGCCAGAGAGAAATAAAGAAGACAACAAAGTGTGCTCTCGCGAAAACAAGGAAATAGATAGTTTTTTTAGGAGCTTTATGTCCTCTACTCTCCCCCCCCCCCCCCAAGCATACACACACAAAAATATTATAGAGGACAAACTAATATATTTGGAACGAGGTTTCATCTCTCGCTACTGTGTAATATAAAATAAAAAAATATTATCCTCAATTTTTTGTTTTTAGACTCCATTAGTACCAACAGAACCATATCATTTCAAGCAATATTAAAGGTAACACAGGGGTTAATATTGGGTAAACATTAAAAGCGAGTGGTCTAAAAAACATTAACCAAGCACAATAACATATAAAAAAAAGCTTACGCGTAAAAATAATATGACGCTCACGATAAAGTTACTAAGCAAGAAAAAAAAAGTGTAACAATTCCCCAGATCTTTGCCAAACTGGGAACACTAAAGACTAATCACTAAAGACGGTGGCGCGGTGAGAAAATAAAAATTAGGCCGTATTCGTCCAAGTCGTTTTCGGTTCCTGATAAGGCCACGGGAAAAAGTCTCTTTGGACCCTTCGAAAGCCACCGTAAAGGTGCAGTCGTTAACCGGAGAAAGACGCGATTCACACCTCTTGCGGTACACCGCACACGAACGCCACACATATCGTTACCGCGATAGCGGCACTCCAACGAGGGAGTTCTTTCCCGTAGTTGGCTTCTTTTTATTCTTTTTTTTTTTTTTGGGGGGGGGGGTTAAATTTAATCGTATTCTGGCTGTTGACAAAAACTTTTAGAAAAATAGTTTTTTTTTTCGCGCCGGGAAGTAAATTTTGATTCGTTCTACTTATTTTTTTCGATATCTGTGGTGTATTCGCGTTTTTATAGATGTATTTTGTTTTAGGTTGTTGACAGGCGTAAGGTTATCTGCGCTATACTTCGTTTTACCCCAAGTGCGAGGGAAGCCGAAATCTACGATTCGGCGCTGTTAACCGAGCAGCGCCAAGAGTAAGGCGTCCCGACGCTCGTCGTCTTCGTTCGTATACTGTCTAGCTTAAATCAGTCATGCACAAAAAAGAAAACAGCAGGTGATAGCAAAACGCACAAAGACGACCAGCACCGGGATCGAAGTTAACACTCGTGTCTGACTGGTATGGCGAGACGGTTCGCATTCATTGTACCGTACAAATAGTCTAGTGTATCCAATTTGCCGCAGAGTAAATTACCGTAGAGCCAGGAAAGCCAGATATAACAGTCTGTAAAGGCATCTTTCGAACATGGAGAAACAAAAATGTTTCGAACTATAAATTAAGCTTCTACGATACATATTGACCTTTACGCCGTAATGTACCCAATTTTTCTTTCAGAAAAAAAAGGAGAATCTTTTATTGCTGCGATTACTTTTCCAAGAGGTCTATAGACCAGTGTCTGCTCTGTTCGATGGGCGTCACCTTGTTTGTTTATGCTGACGCCATATCACAGTAGGGGCTGCACTACTTGCAAGACCCCGTTTTTTCTTAGAAACCTTAGAACATATCGTAGTGCAAGAACGTCAGAAAGGCACAATACCGAAGCTCCAAAAACAACACCGATGCCAAGAGTTCTGCATAATGGTGCATTCACACGGCGGACATGTCACCAGACGAGTTCATACGAAATCAGTGACGTCTCCTTTTTTTGTGGTTCGAAATCAGCCATGTTCCGGGCAAAAAACAACAACTAAAAAAACAAAAAAAAACGAACAAACAAAACATGTTGAACTTAAAAGCTGGTCCGCGGACCACAGGAATGGTGTATCCACACGACGGACCGGGCCGCGGACCGATTGATCACGTGATGCGCGGCCCGCGGGCCGCCCGGCTGCAATGAGCATCCACACGGCGGACCAAAGGAGCAGACGACAGAGCGAACGGCCCGGTCTAACCCTCGACCTCACAGCTCCACCAAACGCATGCAGCGAGCTGCTTTGAGGCTATTTGTAAGGAGCCAAGATGGAGGTTGAACGAAAGAGATGTTTGGCCGCGGTGGCCCTGGCGTTGACTAGTGAGGACGAGGAGGACTTAAGTGAACCGAAAAGGGCATGCTGGATGAAGCCCTGGATGTGCAGGAAAGATCTTGGTCTGCATAGTCAACTCTTTCGTCGCACAACAAAAGGTTCGTCTTCTTCGTCTTCAACAGCTGGCGCCAAAAGAAAACGACTTTGGATTTGGATTCTAATCCAAACAACAAAAGTCAGCTTGTTGCCAGAATTAGCGCTTCAATTATACTAAAAACGCCGCGGTCCGCCGCCAAGGTCCGGGCGAGAAAAGTAGCTTGGCATTTCTCAGAAGCGCGGGCCGCGGACCGCCGGCGGACCTCAAAAGATCGGTGACGTAAGATCACGTGATGCGCGGCCCGCGGACTAAAACAGCAATTTGGTCCGTCGTGTGGATACACCTTAAAGGGGCCCTGCAATCATAATTAAGCGTCTACCTTTTTTGCGGTTTCCACGTCTCTTGGGGTTCGGGCAAGCCAGCGGGCACGGAGAGAGTCACTAAATATCAGTGCGTCATATTTTAACCGGACGACGCGGAAACCTCCTCCACCGACGGGGTGACCCGCGGTACCGAATGCGCGCGTAATGTGGCGTCTTAGGTCCTGGGCTTGCTACTGGTCAGAGCCGCTAAAAGCTTCTTTTTAGTCGAAATACAAAATATAAGTGGCGCGAACCGTTTCAATTGTTTATAAAAGTAGTTTATGTTCAGTATTTGAGATCAGAAAAGAAACAAATGCAGTTTATAAAGTACGGAAACAAGAAATGATCCGTCGACATACCCGCCACCAATCGGTAGAAAAGGCGGCGCCTACTAGAAAGGAGTAGTGGGATCAGGCGCCGACACGGAAAGGTCCCGGATGTACGCGGCGGCGCTGCGGCCGTAGGGACCGAAGGACCCGGCGGGCTCTGAGCGTTCCCAAGGCCTTCGGTGAGCAGCTTTGTCTTGCGGTTTGGCCGTTTCGCGGTATGGCAGCGCGAAGTGGCTCCCATTCTGAACTGATCTTTACCCCGTGTTTGCTGTCGTTTGTGGCCAATGAAGTGTCATGCCGAATTTGTGTTTAATCGAGCAGCAAATGCAATGAGAGCCGCTCTAGCTGCCCGCTACATACAGCCTATCCAGAACACGCTTTAGTGGCGCCCTCTCGCGCCGTCGACACGGCGTACGGCAGCCGTGAGCGCTCGCTCAGCTCACCACCCCTCGTCTAGTTCACGGTCACTCAAGCAACCAAGGACGTCATGAAGGAGGTTATTTTTTGCTTGTTTTTGTAAACGACAGCAAACACGGGGTAACGATCAGTTCGGAATGGGAGCTGCTTCGCGCTGCCGTACCGCGAAACGGCCATACCGCGCGACAAAGCTTCCCGCCGTAGGCCTTCGGAACGCTCGGAGCCGGTCAGCTCCTCCAATCCGTAAACGACCGCAGCGCCGCTGCGCCACATCCGGGACCTTTTCGTGTCGGCGCGTGATCCTACTGTTCCTCGCTCATGCGCCGCCTTTTCCACCGCTTGGTGGTGGGTATGTCGACGGGTCATTTCTTGTTTCCGTACTTTATAAACTGCATTTGTTTCTTTTCTGATCTAAAATAATGAACAAAAACTACTTTTATAAATAATTGAAGCGGTTCGCGCCACTTATATTTTGTATTTCGACTAAAAAGAAGCTTTGAGTGGCTCTGACCTGTAGTAAGCCCAGGACCTAAGACGTCACATATCGCGCGCTTTCGGTACCGCAGGTCGCCCCTGTCGGTGGAGGAGGTTTCCGCGACGTCCGGTTAGTATTATGATGCACTGATATTTAGTTACTCTCCCCACTCCCGCTCGATTGCCCGGACCCCAAGAGACGTGGAAACCGCAAAAAGGTAGACGCTTAAATAGTGCAGGGCCCTTTAATCCAGGGACGAGTCCGCGGAGCTGTTGAATGTTGTGTATCACGTGGGCAAACCTCATGAAATATGTCCGGGGACCTGTCGTACCATAGTAATCGAGATTTTAAACTCGTTCAATGGGCGACGTGCGCGATCGAAAGCGTCGCTGAGGTCGGCCTTCCACGATTGGCCGAACGCTGCCTATGACGTCGGCAAAGGAGTTCTCATCGACAGAAATATGAGGAATGTAAGAACTTCAAATTTGACGGTGTTGGCAGTGTTGATTTCAGAGCGCTATGATTTCGTGCTTCCACCATGCTCATTACAAACGCCATCGAACTTGCTCACAAGGTCGGGGGGCACTGCACGACACGAACCGTTTCGTGCAGTGCTGCCTGCCTCTGGTGAACTAAAGTTATGGCGGGCGGCGTCACGCATGCGTGGAACGTTTAGTGAGATCGGTCTATTCTCTTTTCTGGTTCCGCGAGGTCCGTACTCGGCTAATTCGGATGGAACCAATCGCGCCAAACAGCTCGCGCGACAACAGATGCACAAGCCGTCGTCTTTCTTTTTTTATGGACCATATTCAGCGTTTGTTTACTTGGCTACCCGAGTTACAAAAGCGCAACTGTTATTAAGCCAAGGACACTTGACTCAGTCGAGATCGGCCGGAGTTTCACGGCGACGACAACTGTCATTGATCCGCACACGAACATTGACTTGAACTTAACTTACCTACCTCAGTTAACTGGTGGGAGTTCGCCCCAATAGAGCAAAAGATGGCGGCGTCCGCCGCATTGCCGCCGATGGCCAGCGCCAGCGAAACACTTGCTATTGCCGAAGATCGGGAGAGTTTTCTACAAAATATTATAACAGCACATATTGTCGGAAGAGGTATGATTCGAGGCCAGAGCTGCCGCTAAAACGATCATGGCACGTCGCGGAAGCCCACGCTCGACAAGCGCGGCCATTGTGATGTCGGTGCCAATAAGACTTTCGTTATGTCTCTCTTGCTTAAATTCGTGTGAAACGTTTTGATTATTGTTTCTTTACTCAAAAAGAAAACGTTCATTATATGTTGTGTTAAACGTTTATAATTAATACAAAGTGTGCATATAATGCATTTGCACCACTTATAAAAAAGTAATGTGACATCAGTTTTGGTTTTGTCTCGGTTTCAACTGGGATCGAAAGTTGGAGTTGTTAGGCCTATGTACCGTGTAACACCTGGTAACACGAGACAACGTAGTTGAGCTCGATGACAGTTGGGACATGCCAACAACCGTTGGCTCAATGATCGTTGAAACGGCCCGTGTAACAGGGGTATTACTTGACTGTGCTTTATCTAACGGTTGACGCTAGTTGACACCTTATTGAACCGAACGCGTTTATATCCTTTTTCTTGTAATTTATGTCTTCCTCCCTGCCCCACGTAAAGAAACTTTAAAAATCGACGATGTTTTACGCCCTTTTTATTGCAAAATTTAGACATGGTCTTAGCATTTCAATACAGCAACCGACCTCAACGAAAACAAACACCAATTCAAAATGCATTAAATATAGACGGCAAACGTAGTTATCTAAAAGCCCCAAACGATATTATAATACGTATGTTTGCAGTCTCATAGTAAGATGTAACAATAAGTTCCAATGCCACAACGCTAAATTGTGTGGTCATTTATGACTATCAAAAGCAGTAGTGAAACGTGGAATATACATTTTATGTTGGGAAAAGGTCAAATGTGCTTAGAATGTTTTTTTTTCTATTTCGGTTCAGGAGAGGATTACTTATCTCGCGTTCTGGAAATGATCTTCATTTTGGGTTAACTCAACTATACATTAAACAGGCAAATGATAACTGTGAAAAATGTTCAATATGTTCAAGCATAAAATGTTCTAAAATCGGTACGATTTTGTAGATCGATAATTTCTGTTCCGAAACATGTTTATCGCTTGCGGAGCATTAGGACTGAGGCGGAATAGGGTACATAGCTATTTATTCTCGGATGGTCTGGGTGGCATTCAATTAGTTACACACTTCTATGTGACACCGAATAAAACGACTTTCATTTAATGTTTAGACGTAGTCCGCCATTATTCTTTTAAAATTACCAACCAGATTATCAAAAAGTCTTTGCCGCGAAGCTTTCGGTAATTTTATTGAACGCATCGGTGCGCAATTTTCATCCGTAGGTGGAGTATTTGTCTCCAATGTTCTTTCTATTTGCGCACTTCCCAGGCAACCCCGATGGTTCCACACTCAGGCCTGTTGCTGCGCACGATGACTATGAGGCGTGTCAATGCAGGATGCTGTCGTATCAGCCGCAATAAATCCCAACTCTGTTTCGCAGGATAGCTGTAAAGTAAAAAATGAAAGACGTTTACAAATTCCTGCAATGCTAAATTAGAGCGCAGCTCTTGAGGAGGAGGAGGGGGTACGGAGTAAAGGGTGTGCCCCTCCTCCTCCGTACCCTCCTTCTCCTTCTCCATACCCTCCTCTCCTCCTCATCCGTAACCCCCCTCCTCCTCCTGCGTACCCTCCCATCCTCCTCCTTTGTACCCTTCCCTTCTTCCACAGTTTCCTCGCTAAATTTAGCTAGAAAATTGACGCGACATGTCCTCAACACCAATTCAGTTTCTCCGCTAAACTTAGCGATGAAAATAACGTCACATAACTTCGTGTCACGTCACCCACGAACAAATTTAGTTTCTCCGCTATATTTAGCGAGAAAATTGACGTCGCATTATCTCAAAACCAATTCAATTGTCCGCTATATTTAGCGGGCGGTCATGCCGACGCCAACGCCGACGCCGTTATACGCGGAAACAGGCGCCTAAGAGCTGCGCTCTGAAAAAAGTTAATGTTTTTGCCATGTTTCTTAACTATCGTAAGCCCCTTCCCGTGAGTTACTCCACCAAACCAGCTGATAAACGTGTTTCCGACTCGTCTTTAAGCTTTTTATATTCCCCAATACAACGTTCATGATTGTACATGTTCATTCCAACTTTGTCGCCTTGATGGAGCGTAACTCCGGTGCGAGATGTAGCTGACAATTACTAGCCTTAGCAGCTTCACTCGGCGTCTACTTCGCAGTTGAGTAGGACGTGACCTACCCGAGCGAACAAATTCCGAAATAATCAGAGCGTCGTCGTGGCCGGGTTCAAAGCCAGCGGTTCTGCGCAGAGCTATGATGACTGTGCTGAGACATCGGCAGCCTTTCTCCACACAGTTGAGTAAAAAGAGCGCGAACACTCGTCAAAGTAAAACATAGGAGTCATCAAATCGCCTTTGGGTTACTCACGGTATAAGGATCGTCATGTCCTCGGTAGGTTTCTACGCATGCCCGGGGAAGCACAGGCTGTTGCGCCCTACGAACTGGAGGCCGCGGTACAATGTACTTGGATACGGGGTAGTGTAGGACCGGAGCGACTCACGTGAGGCGTGTGGTGTAGATAGCGATATGTGCTCGACCCCGGCGCATGGGCAGTAGGGTCAGTACGGTGGTGGTGGCGCGTGTGCACCGCATGCACGCGCACGTGCGGCGGCACGTGCGGACTCCAGCGACTTTCTGCTGCCCTGTCGACTGCAGCGCCGCGATTGTTCTCTAGACGCACAGCCTCACAAGCTCCCATTGCCGAGCCGCGCCGGTCCAAACACTACCCCGCATTCTAGTACATTGTAGCCGCGATAAAACCTCCGCTTACCGCACTCGTCCTCAGAAACTTGGCAATTTTATTTTTACTTTTTCTTATATATTTACTTTTTTACTTTTTACTTTTTCTTAAATATAAGACAAAAATAACCGAGCGAGTGGAAATTCGCGCGTCACTTGAATCAGCGTTCAATGATCTCACCTGCCATGTAAGGCCTATACCGGCAGAAGCAGACACTGCATTTCTCGCTGAGGTCAGAGTTGAATTTTGTATCGTTATTTCGGTACTGATCGTATCGGAGACACTTAAGTTGAAGAAATTCTTCCACGAGAAAAGAACACCATTTGGTCGCCAGGGCCCTTCATTTTTCTCTTCTTCGCTGGCAGATTGACCACACGCTAAATCCAGCCTCACGTGCGCTGACTGGTGGTTCTTTTTTTAGCTTGTAATGTAGGGAAAGCTATGGGCGCAAGGTCAGAACTTTGAGAGGTGCTGATCTTGTTTGGTAGGACACGCAGCGAAAGCAGCAATCGAAGCTACGTGCTCGGAATCGCAGTCCCCACTTCGGTCCACGGCAACCATGGGATTTAAAACCAAGTCCGCGGACTAACCCCGGACCTGCGGAATTCTCTGTAATGACGTCAAGGTCACTTGATACGCACATTTAGCTGCTCCGCGGACCTGGTTCTTTGAATTTGTCCGCCGTGTGAATACACCTGAAAACAAAAATCTTGTTTTATGCGCAGCCCCTCTCTTCCCAAGAGCCTGCGTTTGAGATCATTAGTATTTCCCATTTTTATCGCTGGGGGCTAGGATTTCGGACGAATAGTTGCCTAATTAACTCAAATTCGCGAACTAGCTTTTAAACTATACTTATTAGCTATACACGGGGACAACTTTTCTTGGCAATCCATTCAAAGGTACGGGCACGCGTGCCCTCTCCCCTTTTGAGCGCTGATTAAAAATGTTTAAAGATGTGCGCGCGCTCTCCTCCTCTCCCCGGAAATGACAAGAAAAGTTGTCCCCATGTATAGCTAGAAAGTATAGTTTAAAAGCTAGTTCGCGAATTTGAGTTAATTAGGCAACTATTCGTCTTTATATACTCGTGCCCTGACGTTCGCAGTGGTCAACGATGATATTCTACAGAAATAAATTTTTTTTATTTACATCGTTCTTTTTGTTTTGAATATTTTTTTATTAAAAAAGACACCTTGTATATTTGTGCACCAAGGACCGGTTCATGAATTGTTATGTGCCCGCATTCATTACGCTGCAAATGAGTTGAGAAGAGAACCCTTCGTGGCCCCAATGAATGCACTCTAATCGAGCTCGAAAATGCTGCAGGATTCTTTAAACGACACGCATTAACTTATCGGTGGAAGAGATAATCCGTTGATAAGGCTTCATCCAGCCGGGCTTAGCTTGACAGCGTCTATTTAGAAGTCCGCTTACCGGTGTATTCTTTAACCACTGTTGCAGAAAAAGGATAGTGTTTTTTTTCTTCCTGAATAAAGAGTAATCCGTTATAAGGTCATGAGCCCTTTGAGTTAAGGCCGACATCCGGGAACGTGGACGTCAGATCCCACCTTCAACGAAATTCAATGCAAATACGGTGCTTTCTCTTGTAAATATAGTATGAAATGAACGCTATATTGTTATCCCAGTTTTGGAGTACATTTGCATGAAGACAAAAGCAAAAAACAACAAACTTAGTGGCACTTAAAAACAAAAAAAGTGAGACATACGGTCAGAGTGAAGCCACAAACGTCATCCGTAACTGATGTTTGAGACGAGGAAAATAAAATAGAAAGAGGCACCGCTTTGTATTTTTATTAAGTTTTTTTTAAAATAAAACCATTTTATTTATTTAAACCGTCTATATTGATCATTTGGGTATTGCACAGTCTCGTTTATTACTATGCTCATCTAATTTGTATATTTTAACACGGATAGGGGCGAAAGGCACAGCGACGGTGAATATACGCTTCGCTCGACTCTGTCATACCGCGCACGCGCACGCGCATTGTAATTGTGTTTTCGATGTGCGTGTGTACGAATGTATTTCACGAGTTACAATAGTGCCGCCAAATGCAAAAACAACAAAAAAGAACAACAACAACAAGGAGACGACAAGATTTTCGTCCTGGTCTACACACTCTAAGAACTCCGGTACGTTTACCTTCCCGCAAATCACTTGTCATAGTCAATCGCTGCAGCTCTACGGGGTGAGCTTGACGAATGACTCGGCCAGAAATGCACGTGGACAAAAAACAACAAAAACAGTCGGCGCTGCGAGAGTGAGGATGACGTAAGCACGTGAAATGTCATGCCGAATGTCACAAAGCAAACTGTTTATTTTTCTTGTTTTCTTTATGAGTAAACATATTTTTAGTTTTCCAATTTGCCGAGTTCCCTCCATAGATTGCAGTGATTGACTCTCCCGGGCGCTTTGCGAGAAGGCGTAAGAGCACGGGATATTTTAGAGTGTGTTATAAACTTTGTGAAGAAAGAGCGCGAAAGGGACAAGGACAAAAAGGGAGGACTACACGGTACAAGCGCTGTGCTTTTCTCCTTGTGTCTTTCGCGCTCTTTCTTCACGATGAAGTCGTACCAACTTGCCCTATATGTCCGTTCTACTAAGTATTCCCAATTTTTAGCGATGGGGGTATCGCGGTGCGAGGATCGCGCTCCCTAGCTCCTGGATGATCGGCTTCAAAATAAAGGTGCTTGCCTACACCTTCCTGACGATAAAAAAGTAAACTAAGGCTCTAATACCGCTCACATATAGCAAAACTAGAATTACTGACGTGTCGCAGACCCAGCCTCGTACTGCTGTTCTACGATGATCATCCAGATTACAGCTATTTTCATAGGCACCGGTGCGACCTCCTATAGGTAGTGAAAGTTGCAAATTATAAACGGCCAATTTTTTTTTCTATCCTGTAAAGCTGGTATTTCTGCATAAGGAGCGACGATAAGGAAAAGCTAACTTTACAAAAACAAGATTTTTTTTTTATTAATCGCGAGTTATAGACGTTTTGTCAGAGTGTTCTTATACGGGAACAAACGACGAAGCGGAACTACCTGTGTAATTATAATTTTAGCACACACATAGGTTTGTACAGATTTAAAATACAATTTTAAACAACGCGTGTTTTTTTCTGTTTTGTCTTTTTAAAAGTCGCGCGAGGGACGTTTTTTTTTTAGATAGTCTTCTTTAATATGTGATAAAAATAATAAATGGCGATGTTAGTCATTCTAAGGCGTGACCGGCTACTTCATTACCATTGAAGAAAATATATCGGACATAGAAATCAAACACTTCAAACATATAGATGTAGTCATTTGAAGGGGTTAGAAAAAAGAAATGCCTGTGATTCCCGCACACTTCGTCACACGCAAATAAAAAAAAAAAACTGCGCTGCGTAAAACGTTTTGAGTGCTTATGTAAAACCCACGAAAATGCACGCAACACGGTCCCATACTTTCAAACTCAAACAAACGTACCCGGACCATAGCTCTTAAGGATGGTTACGTGTTCTTGGAGTTTTCTTTTCTCCCCTTCAGATTAGGGTATAATTTTAAGGGATAAATTTTTCCACAAATTTTATGTATTTTTTTATGTCGATGAGCGGCGTCAGACAAAAAAAAAGATATATCGGCGTTTCTTTAGGTTTATGTTGAAGAAAAGAGAGTGCGGGCATGAGATTTCCGGAACTCCAGTTAACAAACACGTAGCCTGAATACTTGACAAGTATTCGGTACCGATCATAAACAACAACAACAACAACAACAACGAGGGTTTGGTTTCCAAAGAAAGATGCAGTCTCTCAGACAGTTCAGCTCGGGTTGTGTTTCGGGTTAACACGGAATAAATAAAAAAAAATAAGCAGGCGTTTATTAAACAGCGAGGCCAACCGCCATCTATTGCTGGTTTGCTACATAGCGAAAAACGGATATGAAAATCATAAGACAGAGGAAAGAAAAGCAAGAAGAGAAAGGTACAAAGAAAGAGAGGAAAAGAACGAGCAAACAAATTAAAAGACGAAGCAAAAACATTGTTGCTAAAAATAAAATAAAAAATACTGTCTAAAGTACGTCACTGGAGCATGCCACTTCCAACTTGAGCTCACCTAACCTCGCTACAGTTACTTTTGTAATCGTGTAGTTACTAGAAATTTTAAAAGGGCTTCTGTGACTTTATGCCCATCAGCTGCAGATGTCTATGGACCAAACACAATAGGAACTGTTATCTCCTGTTCCTTCCTTAGTCTCAGATGGGTGTTTATCAACCCACTTTCGCAGTTGCATTCAGTGCATTCGAACAATACGTGTAGAATGGTATGTGCGACTCCACACGATAAACATTCGAAAGACTGGATCTTTTTTTTATTGTTATTTTAACCCTAAAGGTTTGTTTTGGGCATTACATAACGGTAACATGACACAAAGATTGGTAGAACTGAACCACGTGGCAACAAAAAGAGACAACGATAAAGAAATAAAGGTACAAAGCATAAATTGAAGGTACAAAGGATTTGGCCCAATTTTGTCCTTCAAACATAAAATATAAAAAGATGGCGCACAATTAAAACATGTACATCAGAAACAAGACACCGATAACAACTAATATTGCAGAAATACAAGACTATTCAAGGTGTAAAGATAGCTGTTGGTGTACGACACTTTGAGTTTCAAAAGATGTAGGACAGTTTCAGTCCCTCTTGGATGTCCTCGTCAAACTCAAAATTAAAGCTTAGGAACGATGTTGTAAAGATAAATGTAGTAATAAATAGGATTTTCTCAATGAGAAGATGCTACTTCTTGACTGATTTCTCTAAACAAGTCGTTTGCATCAGAACTAGAGAAGGGGATTGAGACAGTAATAGTGCTTTCGTGTGCGCCTCGTAGCAGCTCTGTCAGTGAGAATATTTCCAGTTATCCCACAGTAACCAGGAGTCTATTGTAAAATAAAGTGTTGCCCTTTGCATGAAGCTTGGCGAAATGCTTCCAAAATATCACGTGAGAAAAAAAATTGGTTGTGTGTTTGTTTATACAGCATAGAACTTGGTGTGCCTCAACAGGCGACGAGTCTCCCAGCTGTAGATGAGAAATTTAGCCAGTGCAGTACAACTGCTAGCCTGGGGTCTTTAACGTGCATCACGCAGTAGTGATACACGGCCGTACGCCTGTACCATGCTCTTTCAGATCGAAACGAGCAGGGGTAGGGATTGAGCCCAGGATCCTGGGTTCTGCAGCGCGAGCTTTCACCTCCACGTGCTCCGAGCTGGTGTGCTCTAGCCCACTCGGCCACCATCCCCCTATCACGTGCGAGTTTCAAATATGAACAGCGTTTTGGCGTCGAAGAGAATGTGCAAGGAGCAAGTTTTGAGTACGCAGAAATAGTGAAATAGTAAAAAAAGGGACTTTCAGGTCTCACCTGCGCGATAGCCTCTCAAATTGCAGAGAGCTTTGACGCTGCTAAAGATGTAACGTGACTCAACCTAGCCTTTATGCTCTGTGTGATGAAAGGAATCTAGACTCCCAAAGTTGATGATGCTGAGACTGAAAAAAATGAAAGCCGTTTACAACTCCCTGCAACACCGAATTAGAGCGCAGCTCTTGAGGAGGAGGAGGGAAGGGTACTAAGGGGAGGGTATACCCCTCCTCCCTCCTCCTCACCTCATCATCCTGCCTGCTACTCCTCCCTCCAAGCAGCGTCGGCGTCACCGTGAGCTCACGTGACCCTCGTGACCTCTGGGGGTCACGTGACCTCACCGGAGTCACGTAGACGTCAGCGGGGTCACGTGACCTCAGGGGGTCACGTGACGTCACCGGGGTCACGTGACGTCACAGGGGTCACGTGACGTCACCGGGGTCACGTGTCCTCACGGGGGTCACGTGACCTCACCGAGGCCACGTAAACTCAGGGGGTGACGTGACCTCGCCGGGGTCACGTGACCTCACGGTTACGCCGACGCCGACGGCGACGTTGACGCCGCTCAAGCCGGAAACGGGCCTAAGAAACGGCCTAAGTTTGGTTCGACTGCGTTTGACTGCGTTGCGGCAGCGAAACCAGGACATCCCTGCTGCTTACGCGAAAAGATGATTCCGAATTGGTCCACGCTCATCGAAGCACATATGTGCTGGCTCGCTTTCCGTACCGACGCAACGCAGTCGAACGCAAATGTCTGAACTGCCTAAGAGCTGCGTTAAATCCGTCACCCATGGCTGTCGGAATAGCGTGTTTGATGTATGTAATAATGTACACACTGTCTAGTCACAGGATCGGACCTTGCCTTTTTTAGAGCGCAGCTCTAAGGCGCCCGTTTCCGGCCTGAGCGGCGTCGGTGTCGGCGTCGTCGTAACCGCGAGCCCCCCCCCCCCCCGAGCGACCTCGGGAGGACCTCGGGAGGACCTCGGGTTCCTTCGGGAAGACCTCGGGTACCTCCGGTGACCTCGGGGAGGGGAGTCACGTGACCCTCCCTCCCCGAGGTCACGTGACACCCCCAAGGTTATGGCGCCACCCCCCGCTCGGAGGTCACGTGACCCCCCGCCGAGGTCACGTGACCCCCCCTCGCCCCGGAGATCACGTGACACCACCTCAGTACCCTTCTGTCCTCCTCCTCAAGAGCTGCGCTCTAATTCAGGCGTTACATGGAGTTGTAAACGGCTTTCACTTTTAGAGCGCAGCTCTTAGGCGCCCGTTTCCGGCTTGAGTGGCGTCCCCGTCACCGTCGCCGTCGGCGTAACGCGCGCTGCCTGCAACTCAGGCTGCATGCAACCTGAGTTGCATGCAGCTCAGCGTGACGTCGCCGCAGTCACGTGACCCAACAACTCATGTTGCATGCAACCCGAGGTGCTCGTGACCCCCGAAGTCACGTGACTCTCTCGAGGTCACGTGACCCCCAGGTCACGTGACCCCCCAGGTCACGTGACCTCCCGTCCCCTGAGGTCACGTAACCCCCCCCCCGAGGTCACTTGACCCACCCCCCAATACCCTTCCCTCCTCCTCCTCAAGAGCTGCGCTCTAATTCGGCGTCACAGGGAGTTGTAAACGGCTTTCACTTTTTTTTAGTTGATTATCAGAATCCATGTTCTGATCTTCAAGGAGGGGGAGATAGAGGGGGTACTTTTACGGTGGATACATTGGAATCGCCGCCGCTTCAAAAGAAGTTGGAATGTAGTGCTGTAAAAGTCTGACAACTTGCGCAAGACCGGATAGTGGTCTTTCTGTTGCACCATTTCTTAGATGGTGCTTATATACTTGCGCTTTATGGCGAAGATAGGCTCGTACCGTTGCTTGTGTTCTTACGATGGCCGGCAATACCTCTCGTGCTTCAGCAAGAGCTCCCGAATTTGAGGTGCATTTCGACAGCACTAAGCATGCGCGAAGAGCTTGCGCTTGCACACTGTCTAGTTCTTTCAAAAGTGATCGCGAGATATTATGCATATAAAACAGGCTGATGCGCAGAAGTCCAACGAACAATGCATTATATAGAGTGAATAGTGCAGAGACAGAGTATCCCCATTTTGTCCGACTAATCATCCTGATCACGCTAATAAATGAGGAGAGCTCTTTCTTGAGTCGCCTTACATGGGGGCTCTATTTCAGCTGCCGATCGAGAGTAATTTACAGAAAGGCATGTTCCGTGACATAAGGAATATGCATTCAATCTATCGATAATTAAAGATTTGAGATTGGGTATTTTTCGGTGCGTATTTTGGTAAATACCATCGCCGCTGACTTGTCCAGTGATATGGTCGAAGGTACCGTGTGGTGATGTTAATGGTTTTCTGCAATCTTGCTCGGTTTAACTACAGCGACCTACTTTAAGCCCATAAGCATTCATAATCGGCTTATATAGATACGTGAACCGTTTCCGGAAGTATTTTAGGTAGACCTATAAGGCAAGTGCTAAAAAAACAAAGTTTGTAATCATAAACCAACTCGCCTGCATCGCTCCATTAAGAGCATGGGACTGAGAACCCCTCCCTCGTCTATTAATATTATGAAAATCAGTGTCGCCGTCTTGTAAAAGAACTTGTTGTTGGGCTAGTTGTGTTGACTGTATGATGAAAAGCGCAAAGACGTCACAAGATAGAAGCGCCCGTGCTTGTCTTCTATCTTGTGTAGCGCCCGTGTTTGTCTTCATCTTGTGTACGTCTTTTGCGCTTTTACGATGGTTCAATATCGCCGTCTTGTGTCGATATACAGACTTGCCTTCCTTTCATGTGGCTCTCAATCCATCGGTTTAAAGGCCAGTTGACACATGCAGCAAAGCGCTGATGCAGTGCTGCTCGTGTGTTGTCAGCTATTTATCGTCTGCCATAAACAACAGTTTTCATCTTGCGATACAAAACTGGTGGACGCTCCCGCCAGCACGCGCTTAGCGCGAGGTCAGCACTATGCTTGCTGGATGTCTGAACAGGCCTTAAAGGGGCTGTGCAACGATTTTCAGACTTTGGCCCATTAACTGCGGAAATTGATCTGTGTCACCCATGAAACGAAAAATTGAAAGCCGTATTTCCTTGCGAGCGCTAGTTTTTATGTAAAAAAAAATGAAACAAGTCGAAGGTCAAAATGTCTCTCAACTCTCCACGTCGCCTTTCGAGTGACGTACTCTGGAGGTCACGTGGTTTCTCCTTGGGTTCTCTCTTCAGAGACCCCAGCCGCTTCCTCCGCGAGTATCGACTTTTAAAGGATTAGCATCGTCTGAGGGTCGCGGCGAGCGATCGACACAAAAGACGGTTCGCCACGGGGGTGACGGCGAGTGTAACAGCGGAGGGGGAACAGGTTTTGTTCACTTCCGCGTATCCCCCAGAGTACGTCACACATCAGTTCCGTTAACCACCAAACGGGGGCTGCAGATCGGTAAATATTTCGTTTTTTTTGCGATTACGCACCGGAATTGTAGTTTTTCGAGGTCAGGTGACGCGTTTTTGGTTAGTTGTGCTTGGATAAGCAATATAAAAAATACACACTGCCAATTCTCTCAACACTAAAATTGGTGCACTACCCCTTTAAGCGCTTTCCGAAACAAATGTCCTTTAAATAATTAAGGATGGCCTCAGTCACGGTTCCACACAACGTAATGCTGAGTTTATGGCGACAAATACGGCTCTCGTTTACTTCTTGAGTGTTTTTATTTGTTCGATACTAGTCACTAAATCAATGACGTTGTCGATACTACTTCTTCGAGGTCGGAATGCGTTAATGGATGAAGGTTATTGATTCCTATTTTCTAGATCTCCACTCCATACGGGCAAGCTGCATTCGTTCCACTACTTTTTCCACGCAGCTCGTTAATGTAATAGGCAGGTACGAGTTAATGTCTAAAGGGGATTTTCCAGGCTTTAAAATTGTTATTACACGAGCAATTTTTCATCCCTTTTGTATGGTACCCGTTTCCCACGAGGAGTTAAATAAAGGCAGCATGGCTGTTCTGGCCGACTCAGCTAAGTGGTGTAAGGCTAACTGTCGTACTCCACCCGGGCCCGGAAAAGACCTAGTGTCAGAGGTAGCGTGTGTCTGACGGAGTTTTTTGGTGGTAAAGTATGCTTCAATAGCATTGCATACACTTACAGATACGTGGCCACACGGTGCGTTGACGCCGTGATCGGTGATTGAAGAGTAGGAGGTGATCTTGATGCAGAACTCGTCGGCTTTGGCTATTTGGAAAACTTGGCGGAATAAACTGATGGCCCAAAAGGGGCGAATTTGCTGCGACCTTACACGCAGACTTCGAATTATGTTTCATATTTGAGAGAGCGACTTTCTCGGGTCAAGGCCGGCACTAAGCGAGCTCCAGCGTCTCTTCGAAAGCTTGTCTATGTCCCACTGTGCACGTTTTTGCGCTCGCCTCAAAGCCCGAACATCCTCAGCAATTTTTTTGTGTTTCTTACTTGGCGTTCAACCCGTCGACAAAAGACACGAATCCGCTTATATTTTCCATCGATTGAAGTTTGAGAGTTTGTCATATTAACAGTTTTGGTCGCATCAGACGTTGAAGAGGTTATGGCCACAACAAAACTGTTGGGCTCGGTTAGCGTAAGGCATACGGATTCCATCTTACTCTTGAAGATATCCCAGTCCGTATAAGGCATTGTGGTATGATGCTTCAAAAAGTGAAAACCTTTAATCTTAGTATATGTCGGTACATGATTAATACCGTAGGTTTGAATGTCGGCGAACCACGTCGTTGTTATCCAGGAAAGACTTGAAGATACAAAGGGGACATGTCAAGGACTACTCAAAGATGCACCTCTAAAATACGTTTTACGACCTTGCTTTAATCAAGGTCAAACAATACTTGCCCTCGAGTATTATTTTTTCTACTGCCCCATAATTTGTGATGAAAGTTAAAATCGCTCGTCAGAATATGAGGTGATGGGATTTGCTGTAAAATTCTATCGAGCCTCTGAACGTGGAAGGGTGCATGAGGAGGTTAATAGCCTGTAATGATTCTGAAAGTAACGTCTCCCTTGCTCATAGTCGCTGCAACGTGCTCATTTGTGGGTATGACGGGATATTGTGCTCAACAAAGGGGATTTTATTCCGTACGCCGAATAAAGCCCTACTGAGTTCATTTTCTCTGTGGGAATAAAGAAAAGTTTGTATCCTGATAACTTGACGTTGCGGGTCACCCGTGACTTTCAAATTGCAATAATAGGAAATTGATACCTGTATACAAATAATCGAAAGTCCGAAAACCAATCTTGAAGACCCCTCGCGTTCCATCGAATGACGGTGGCCTCACCACGAAGTTTCTCTAATGACACCACAGCATGAAAAATGTAAGCACTCCATCAACAGGCGGCAGAGAGGTTCGCCGCATGCCTTGCGGCAATCGCTGCGCGTACTCCTCAAAATAAATGCGGTTTACGCTTATCTGTGCCTCAGGTAAGTGCGATAACTGAATTCACGGGTTGAAAAGCAACGTGGAGGGCAAGTTGTCTGCTTCCTTCACAGGGGTTCCGGTGACGTCAGAACGATGCTGAGCTCTGATTGGCTTTGGTTGAAAAGATAGTGGGTATTCCTTAATGCTAGACTACCTTGAGGTCTACCCACTATTTGTTTTTTTTTTAATCAGGTAATAAGAGTTTGGCGTTCTGACTTCATCAGCAACCCTTTTGCAATAAGCAGACAAACTTGCCCTCCGCATAGAAGTCCGCTCCTAACTCAGATTTCTTGAACCGTGTTTCAGCTTTCCTTTAAGATGCCCGATCTTACGTACTCGAGTAGAAAGACAGTCACGAACACCAACTTTTGCGTCCTTGCAACAATGTAAGAGAAACAAACAAGCACGGAAGCGGAGACAAAAATGGCAGTGTTTGCAAACGCCTTTCGATACGACCCATTTGGCCAGCGTGCAGAAAAAACAACAACACGCAAGAGTGTGCTAGCACATTAACAATCCCAAATATACAAAACGTCGTCGACACACACTCTTTTCCTCGACCGGTTCCCTTCCCCACATCTTACCCGGCACAGGTCAAGCGTTAAACCCCACTACCACCACCACTGCGAAGACGAACACCGAGATTCATCTTTCTTCGCCGTCAAGGCAAACAGAACTGCGAAGGAAAACTGCGGAACCGCGAACGCCGGGAGCAAATGGCCAAAAACAAACAAACTGAACAAGGAAGCACGACGTATAAATGGTCGAGTAAAGGGCAACAACCGCGGCATCAGTTGAAGCTCCGTCAACCGCTCCCCGCCCCCCCCCCCTCTCCTCCTCTCCTTGGTTCCCACAAATATAAACAATATCGGAACTTCCTAAACAAAAATAAACAAGTAAGAGAGAAGAGAAATTCCGCCGATACCTCTTAACGGGCCAGAAGGTTCCCCTGATTCGCAGCTACAGAAAACAGTGTCGCGGTTTCTGGGGTAGATTACAGCAGAAACAGTTCCGCCCCGAAGCCTCGAATCTTTCTTTCGTTGCCGTTACGATTAGCGGCGAGATGTTTTGGTGGCGCATTTTTACGGCTTCCTTTCGTGGCGCCACGACCAGGATTTTGCCTCGCCGTGATTGAAAGGGTTTTTTCCTCGCTGTGAACCGGTAATTGGGGCAAGCGACGCTCTTGGTCGCACACGGCGTCGCTAACCGTCGCTGTCGTCATCTTAAGGAACGCGGGGCGTTGTGAGTCCCGTGCTTGTCATTAACGCCTCTCAGCCAATGGGACTGCGACATTGGCTGACGAGAGCGGTGAAGGACCAATCACGAAGCGTGTCGCCTGAACACGCTGACAGCCACGCCCCAGGTTTCTTAAACTGTCGGGTGACTATAACGCGGCTGATCTACTTCGCACTTCTGAGTTGTCTTTCAGGCTGGTTCTGCTGCGGCTGGCCATGGCTCTGTCTCGTCACTGCGTTCTTGTTCGTTTGTTCGCCCTAGAGTATCGATGATTACGGCTCATTTCTGAATTTGGCATTAGTGGTTCGAAACACGACTTCATATTATATGCGCAGTGAGGACTATCGCAAAGTGCCCTATAAGTTTCAGAAGGAATTGCAGATTTTAAGTGCTTCGCTATATTGTCCATATACAATCAACGAACTTTGTTTTCCTCCGTGATTGTAAATAAACAACTATTATCTCTTTCTCTCTATTACAAAAATATTAATAGTCACTTTGAAGGCATGTCAAATGGCCAGACAATGCAACAGTTTATTGCGAATATATTTTAGAAGAACCCTGCACGTTGCATGCTTCTTAATATTTTTTCGTGAACTTTTATTCAGCATGTGCATTTGTTGTGTGCTTGATTGTGTGCAACTTCCATTATTATATGTTCTGATAAAGCTGTCAAATCTTTTAGGATGCAGGGACAATTCTCAAGCTACACTGCGTAGTATTTTCTCCTTTGGCTTTCTCCACGTCTGTAAAGTAAATAAATTTAATTGCATTCAATTGAGTATTTATAGTATTTATAGCTCGATTTTTTTCGGATCTGTGTTCAAAAACATAACGTTTTTTAAAAGCGTTTTCGTAATAATCAATTGTTGTGACAACGACAGAAAAACTTTGAATACACACTTTAACAGGGATGATTTTGTTGTTGCTTTTGGCAAGAGTTAACCATTGTGACCGCAATAGTGGACGTTTGTTCGTTGAAAACCCCGCGAAATGCAAAAGTTATTCAGAGGCATTCTTTTGTACGCCCAACTGACTCGTTTAACAGCATTATGTCTATATTTGTGATTGAATGATTTTTGTTTATAGAGGGTCGAAATTTTAATAACTTCAGCTCGTACATTTTCCTTACGTAGGCAAGAAAATATCTTGATAAAAACAATCATTGACAACAAGATAAAAGCAAAAAAAAACCGAGTTGGGTGAATGAAACTTTTCTATTTTTTTGTTTGTTGAATTTTTTGGTGTATGTTCTGCCCTAATATTTGATCATTGATATTATCAGCAATTTGTTTGTCTCAAAGTGAAAGTTGAAATGAGTGCTCTTTTTTAATAGACTGATAGCGGAAAGCATGCTTATTAATACGACGCGAGACGAATTCACACAAATTTAGTCGAGATAATTATCCGAGGTACACTAAAGGTTTAGAAACAGGAAACAGTCAGAGTGAAAGCGCCAGTCTTCTTTTAATAAAAAAAATCGAAAACTTAAAAACAAAACTAGAAATAAATTGTTGAAATGCGGGGTTTCGAAAAACTAATATTGAAGTTCTAAAGCAAGCATATTTTTTATTTCCTTAAAATTGATTCGCACTCTTTCCCAACCCGACCCCTTTGCCTTTAGTCTCGCAGACCGAGGCTCAAAGTCAAAATCGAATTAGGAAAATTAAAATGACAAAATAAAATGAATTTTGCAGAATTAGCACATTCACATCGTCCTCATTGTCGGCATATTAAAATAAAAAAAGCAGGCACGGCACGTTTTATTTGGGCACATATCGGTTAAGGCGGACGCTCAATAGTTTCGTCCGCGCATTCTTCTTTTTGACATCTGGCTGTCGTTCGCAGATTGCTTTAAGGGACACGGAGATATCGTCGCGAATATTTGCATTCCCTAATTGGGATTTTTGTTTGCGTTATAATGGAAACATTTTCCCGGAAATCCTGTTAATTCCGCAATGAGGATGAGCCTGAGACCTGGCGTCTGGATCATGCTTCACCGAATCGCTGCGCAAGCAGTAACGATTAGCTGTGGAATACGAGCTTCTTTGTTTATGTATTTATTTTCTGGACAATACTGCGGCGCTCCACTGAAAGCCATAACTAGAGTGAGATCAATGTTAAAAAAAAGGAACAAACATGAGCGCACAAAAGCGGTTTAAGAAGGTGTGTCTTTAGGGGTTCCCTGAGGAGGTTTCTAAAATCGCCTAAATGTGACGATAACTCCCTCTGCTGGCTCTAAGCATCCTTGAAATCTCTAAATAATAACGATACGTGGCAAAAGTTCTTATTAAAAACGCAATAAAAAATCGCAGCACACCGAGGTCATCTCCGGCGATGGGAGGAGCATGTTCCGAAACCAGGACCACTGTCAGCCAATAGCAAGAGAAGGATCCTGGCGCCTCCGACCGGTGGAACCGCGGTGTGATGTCTCGAATGCGCGCGGCATGTTGCCCATACAGCCCGGACTGTGATTCAACCTAGCGAGCGCGCACTCGAGGGCTGCTGACCAAAACACTTCACTCCCGGGGAAAAATAAATAAAAAATAGCGCTCTACTTTTGAGACGATTATTGCAGTATTATGTTCCCTCTCCGAGAAAAATTAACATACTTCAACTAGTCTTATACACTTGCCACACGGACAACTCGAATGCCATTTACAACGAATGACATTTGTGTGATCGGCGAATCAGCTCGCAATCTGTCGCGCGTGGAATGCGCCACGCCCGGAGTGTCGCGCGCTGATTGGCCGTCCGCTCAAATGCCATTTGTTGTAAATGGCATTCGAGTTGCCCGTGTGGCACGGGTATTATTTGCTTTTATCATCTACACAGGCATACACATTTTGTATTAACAGCGTTTGCAATCTCAAGGAAATGTCGCTATTTCGTTGGGCACATGTCGTTCTCGCTGCCCTTTTAACGCCCTTTTTAACGCTCCTTTTAACGCCGAAGATGGCCTCGGTGTGTTCGATCTTTGATATCTATTTTAATAAAAAAATCGGCCACGCATGGTTTTGATTTATGAATTTCTAGGTTGCTTAGAGCCCGCAGAGTGAGTTATCGCTATATTTAGGCGATCACAAAAATCTCCTCTAGACACCTTTAAGATGTTTAATTGAAGAAAACGTTACAATATAATTCCCAGTGAATTTCAATCTTGCATATGCCGGAGGAAAAATAACAATATTTTAAAGCATTGGTTTTAAGTCTGTAAATTCGTACTGCTTGATTGGTCTGTACAGAATTGTATAGTATTGTGTCTTGTATTGTGTAATAGTATTGTGTCTTGTACCGTTTCTGAGTTTCTTCCAAGTGAAGCTATAAGTTTCACACACTGGGCGAAGAAATAGTAAGTGCTGTTCGGAAAATGGTGAAAAATACATTTTAAATACATTTTGCTACTTTTTCTTCTTACTTGAGCGTTTCTACGTGATCAAAAACATACCTTGAGTTTCAACGAAAATTTTCGAACATTTTTGAAAATAGAGCAATAGGGTTGTTAAGCAAAACAAATAATCTTTTTTCGGAAACACAATGCGAGTCACGACGGACATCAGGAGTTAAAAATGCTAATTATAATTGGTTAATCAATTAACACAAATTTATTAATGAGCTTTTTGACTTGCATGGTGTGGTGGCCAGTGAAAATATTAAGTTTGTAACTGCTTATAATGAAGAAAAGACCTTCTAAGCGCTGCAGCGCAAAAACATTTCAAACACTTTCTGCGCGCTAATTATTGTCTGCAATAACTTCTCGCCAAAGTACAGGCACGTCGGTTTTTATGTGTGCCCGTTATTTTGTCAGGTTGTTTCGAAAAGCAATTCTTTGACAACAACAACCCTTTCTGAGACAAATTGCACATCATTTTCGGAAAACCTTCCAGTGACTCGTGCCCTTCACGTGACAGTTCGCGCGAAAATGTTGTCTACGCGTATATAAAGAACTAAAATTTGTTGAATGATGATTTGATTTGCTTCGCCTAGAGTGACGCTTGATGTCGTGGCCGTACATAAATCATTTGGACAGTACAAGCGATACCCAGGAGGAGGAGGACTTCAACATCAGTCGCGCAGTGGTGACTGCTTGAGGGAACGCGTAGATGTTGGTCAGTAGATAATGGTGTAAGTGTTGATCGCTGAGCCACAAAAAGGGGTATTTCTTTTCCCGTTTTAGCTTCCTTTTTATGCTTTTTATTTTTTTCACTCTCTCTCTTTCGTTTGCTTTCTCTCTCTCTCTCTCTCTCTCTCTTGTTTTCTCTTTTGACTTTTATGCATTATTTGTAATAGAAATAGTTTTCCGTAGTGAAAAAATAAAGAAAAGAGAAGAACGAGTTGCTAACACAGGAAGAGAACAGAGTTTCCGCGTACAAAATGGCTAACTCGGGTTCCTAAAAATGCAACGTTTACGCCTAAACGAATCCAAACTACATCCTTCCGTTTCATATTCCTGTTTCCCCTTCACCCTTCTCCCCATTACCCTCCCCACAAAACAGACCCAAACACTGCCGCACACTGGGCAGCTCAAGCCCATTCACTAGAAAGCACCGTTGTCGGCAGAATCCGGGCTATAAAAGAGCAAATTGCGCGTTGCGGACGCGCCGAAATCTAAACGGGGCTTTCCATCCCTAAACCTCCTCCCCATTTCTCCATTTTCAACCGCTTTCCACCTCCCTAACGGTTCCTTCACGGGAAACGGGAACTGTGGCGTCCCTCTTTCCGTTGTTTCACGTGAGCGAGCAATTTAACTTGATGGCCCAAACTCGTGTAAGGGGCTGACGCGACTCTAAGACTGCGTCGGAGTTCGCCAAGACACGACGTTATGTCATTCTTCTTGCTTTAGTCAACGTTTTTTTCTTTCCTCTTCATTCATTTTTTTTTTTGACGTCGCTTTATTTTTATGTATTTTTGGTTACCTTTTGTTACACCTTCATCTTGTCGCTATACTTAGGACGTTGAGAATGCGTTCTTTTCTTGCCTTAGTACGCGTTTTTTTTTTATTTGTGCTTTAACCGTCGCTGTTTGGCGAGCGTAATGGTGATAAAATGGGGTGCCAGCGGCTGGTATTGCGCTAGTCAACTGAACAGCTCTAAATAAAGAAACGAAAGTCAACTGCGATAAAGTGTGATTGAAATGCTCGTGTCTTGCTTTGTTCCGAAACGCTCGTCCGCTTCATAGAAAATGTTTTTAGCGTTCGCGAGCATTTTTCTTTATCTTGCAACGACAGCTGTGTTCCTAGATTGCGTTTACTGGTTCATTTTCCAGCGTCGTCATTTTAATTAGTTATACCTTAACAGTACGCTTTACAGTGTTTATTTAAAAGGGAAATGGGCGGGGCTGTTTCGGCGTTTATTTATTTTTCAGGCATATCGGTGTATTCGTGCGATTTGTTTCGGACGGACGCTAAACACGCCTATATTTGCTAAAAAAAGAAAGATATCTAATTAAAACTAAGAGTTATAACCCGAAAGCGCCTTTTTGGGCTTGAACCCTTAGCTTTCATTATTTTTGTTTTCTTCTAATTTCGATGAAAACAGTTTTAGCTGGAGCAAGGAGTTTCAGAAATTTTTGGCTTCCCGGTTTAACTGATCTTATATTTTTGAGAGCGGCGGATGTTGATCGGTGTTTTTCGGTTTCAACCGGATTTGGCATGTTTGGTTTTGGCGGATGGTTATCAATGTCTTCCGGTTAAAACCAAACAAAAGAAATGTCTACGGTTAACTTATACACTGCAATCGCAAACTTGACTGGAACTCCTTTTTCTGAATCACACTAAGCTAAGCATTGAGTCTTTTTTTTTTTGTCTTTTTGATACACATTTGAAAATAAATCAGATATTCCAGTGGCTTCAACTAGAGTCCCTGAACACACGAGGGTGACGAAAACTTTTAAATAATGCCGCCTGCTATAGTCGCCGACGGCATGAAAAACGCAGGGCGTGGAGAGTTGCGAGCATCTCATTACCATCTCATTATCGCTCCACAGCCAATGAGATTGGAGAATTCGCCAATAAGAACGCCAAAGGACCAATCAGGAAGCTGTCCGGGACTACAGCCTGGGAGAGGGGGGGGGGTGATGGACCCTTTTCAAAAGTGTATCAGGCAACATTGATGGTCGCCATTTCTTGTGCACGAAGCGCGTGATTGGATCCGACTCCTCGCCGAACGCTGACGTCACACTCGTGTCCAATACATGCTCAGGGTAAACGTGATCAAGCATTGGTAGACAGGCGATGGCGCGAACTTTTGAAAAAAATGTGTTTAATATGGCGCTAAAATTTTTTAAATTGCTTCTGCTTATACGCAAGACGTTAAGAAATGGGAATAAAGAGCGCCAATCAAGCCACAACAAAAACGCAATGTCACAATTTCGTCACCTTTTTTTTTCTTTTAGTTTGTTTTGTACCGCTGATTCAATCAAACGCATAACGTGCACAAAAAGAAAATTGTTTTTCTTTGTTGTATATGTTTAATAATTGTGTTTTCTGTTTGTTTAGATTGTGGGAAGTTTGCCAAACCTGCAGTGGGCGTTTAGAGTCCCCGCTGCATAGATGAGAAATTGAGCCAGCACATCAGCACTGCTAGCCTGGCATTTAGAACGTGGGTCGCCCAGTCGTAATGCACGACCGCACGCCAACACGATACTCGTCCAAATAATAAAACAAAAAATGGCGGGGAGTGGTTGGAATTTGGCATTCTTAGGCTCTGCAGCGCGAGCTTTCGTTCCACCTGCCCCGAGCTGCGGTGCACAAACCCACTCGACAATCGATCTTCCTGTTGGGTAGGATTACGTGCCTTCTATACACCGTTTCACCTCATGTTGTACCGCAGCGAAGGCTAGAAGCGCGAGCTCATAGCGTTGGCAGCTGCTCTTGGCGCACGAGAGCTTGTGCCGCCGAGATGTGCCCTAGAGCAAGGAGCTCGCGCTTGTAGCCTTTCCTTCGGTACAACACAGGGTGAAACAGAGTATAGGATTTAACTGTGTGAACAATAGACTGAAAACCAAGCGATGCCGTCTGCTATCTTGAAACAATTCAGGTGGTGACATCATATACGATCGCGTGCCCCAAAAAAAAAAAAAGAAAATATGTCCCTTAACATAAAAGCGTATGTACCGGAGAAGAAAGGAGGATACGATGTATTGTTTCTTGTTCAGAAAGCTTAACTTTAACGTAACAGTTTCTTACGACAGTTAATTTTAATCACCGGATTTTAATAACGTTTCTTTTTCAGGATTACCAAGTTTCCTGTAAGCCTCGCTAAATAGAAAAAAAGAAACGAATCCCAATGAGGTCATCGAGCACCCTTGATTAGGGCTCGACACAAAAAGCGGCAGCTGTGTTTACCTCAGTTCATTGTATATAATTACCGAACACTCTACACGCGAGATAAAACTATAAAAATACGTTAAAAATCAATTTACGACGCCTATATATTTTTACTATTTTTTGATATTTAGAGTAATGTTTTGGCCGTCCTTCAAAATCTAGCTCACTTAGCAATCTTTGCAAAGCGCGAAACCACGCCCGGAATAATAATAATACGTAAATTAAAATATGGGGAGTTCCAATCATCCTCAAAATTCATCTCGTCAGCGAACCAGTGCTCCTTCCTAAATCAGCCAGGCCAGTCGGAGAGGGATCTTTCAAAAGCCATCGAAAAACTAATCTTTTCCAGCGTGTAATTTCACCCTGTCAGAAAAAGGCACCCCTGAGCAAAAGTGAGCCGGCCGAGCCCAAACGGCAAAAAGCCATTATCTTCGCACTCCGCCTTACTTCAATCCGCTGTTTAGTCTACTCGGGAAGGTGGTTTCACAACAGTCAATTTATTCGTTTTCCATTGTCGTGCCTTTAAAAAATATATATATTTATTTTTGTTTTAAGGCGGCAGCCGTTATCGACGAGGTTTCACAGCGGGTCCTCGAGTGCGTTACCTCGTCATCGGTGCTGACGTCACGGGTCCGCGTCGTGGTGTGACGTCACGGAAGTGGCGAAGTGACATCGTCACGTGTCATCACAAAGTCACGTGACGTCACAGTGATCACGTGACACCACGACGCTACCGAAGGTGTGGAATCACTCGACTCAATGTCGCCACAATCTCACAGGAGTTCTGGACGGGACCGCGGTGGCGTGACCACTTAAAACGTCGTTACTGAGTCATGTGACGTCACAATAATCGCAAGCAGAGCCGTAAATAAAAAAGAAAAAAAAGTTTGGCCATTCGTTGGGAAGTACAGGAGGCAAATGAAGAGGTGCCACCGGCCGAAAGCGGGCTGGGCGTGTTGCGGTACGTCTTTACAAATTCGAATGTCGCCAACCAGCAGCCGCGAATAATACCCCCGGTCGGTGGTCGCGTCGGAGTAACCCTCGGTGACTGAAAATGTGGTGCACGTGATGTTTCGATCATGGTCATGCAAAAGATATAAAACAAAAGCCTGCGCGAGTAGCAGAACGATCAACGCAATCCGAACGCCAGGCGTCGAGGGCCGGGAATCTGCCGTCCTAGCGGTCAGAGTCCGTCCGAGTGAAACAGAGTTCGAGCGGCACATTCGTTTCCTACACCTTTTTGCACGATCATAATCGAAACATCGCGTGCACAATATTTTCAACCAGGAAGGGTCGTTACATTTAACTCTTACGCACTTTTTAGATCTGTTTCTCGCTACCACCACTAGGGGATTATTTTCGGCTTCTGGTTGGCCAAGAGAGCATGTCGAGCCCTCTATCTGCGTCTGGTGCACGCCCTGGATGATGCTCGCTCCTGCCATTGACCAAACTCTCTCTGCATACGGCTCTGGTCACAAGAAGCGACGCCCTAACATCGCATAAGACTATGACGTCATGTGACGCCGTCACGTCAAGTGACAACATAATGGGACATCGCGCTGTCAGGGCACGTAATAGCATTGTGTCACGTGGCGCAACAACGACACGTGATGTCGGGGTCATTGTGCAGTGTGATTGTGTGTGGTGCGCGTGCGTGGCAGAGGTGGCAACACCGAGGCTGTCGCAGCAGTTAATTGCGACACTCGGAGAGAAAAAGGGAATTGTTTCCAATATTGTAGAAGGAGAATGTAATGAAGAATATGATTCTTCTTGAGGAAAGTCACTACTGATTACACAATATATATTTTTGTTTCAATAGACTAAAATCCTGAGACGAGAGAGAACGAGGGACGACACGGCAGAGAAGTTTCAGGTTGGTTCCATCCTTGAATTCCCGATGGTCTCGCAACCGCGCTTGACGTTCGGTGTCACAATTATTTGACATTTTGTGCTATCGACGCTGAAGAAAGAAGCATTGTTGTTGACCGATAAAGCGACAGAAAAAAAAAACGAATTCAATTCTGCGTCATGGTGAGTCAACCGGATCTGTTCTGTGCGATGTCAGTCATTGTTGTAGTAGCCAATGGGAGACCTTATCCAAATATCTTTCTCAGGCGGTTGGTAGGAAGCCGGGGGGAGGGGCAAACTACAGGTAAATAACACAACATAGCAATAACGAAAATAATTTATGGAGAAGGGGAACTAAGGGGACAAAGGACAAGCACAAATCTCCAAACATGAATTGCATTATCGACAGAGCAAGATGTTTTCTTTTAGAACACAGCTCTTAGGCGCTCGTTCCCATGTTTTCCGGCGTTGCCGTCGCGGTCGGCGTCAGCGTAACCGCAGGTGGACGGGAGGGTACGCAAAAGGAAAAGGGGAGGGTACGGGAGGAGGAGAGGAGGATACTGAGGAGGAGGGTACGATGGAGGAGGAGGAGGAGGACAAGGAAGAGGATTTGTACATATATATAATTCTTTCCCAAATTCTTTAGCACGGTATTTCGCAAAATCAAAATACCTCAAGAGCTGCGCTCTAATTTCGCATTACAGAGATTTGTAAACGTCTTTCATTTTTACAGAGCAGCTCTTAGTCGCCCGTTTCTGGGTTGAGCGACGTCGCCGTCGCCGTCGCCGTCGCCGTCGACGTAACCGCGCGTTGCATTTTGGGACGTTTCCCATAATGACATCAACAGGTGACGTCACACGTGACGTCACTCAACACGGGAAATGTTTCCGCTAAATTTAGCGGAAGTATTTCCCGCTATATTTAGCGGAAAAATTTTACCCTCGTGCGTCACGCGTGACGTCACGCGTAACGTCACGCGTGACATCTAGTGAAGGAATTTGACGTCACGTAAAATTTGGCGGAAATATTTTTGCGTTAAATTTAGCGGGAAATTGACGTTGCGTGACCTCAAAACCAGTTCACTTTCCCCGCTAAATATAGCGGAAAATGTTCCCGCCACATTTAGCGGGAGAATTTTACCCTCGTGACGTCACGTGAAGGTTAGCGGAAAAACCTTCCGTTAAATTGAGCGGAAAAAGTTTCACGGTAAATTTAGCCGGGAAATCGGCATCACGTGACTTCAACACCAAGTCAGTTTCTCCCCGTAATTTAGCGGGGAACTTTTCGCGAAATTTTCCGCTAAAGTTAGCGGGTGGTAAATTTCCTGTTAAAGTTAGCGTGAATATTTTCCCGCTAAATTTAGCAGAAAAATTTTTGCTAAATTTAGCGAAAATTTTCCGCTACATGGGAGGGGTCCAGGATAAGAGGAGGGGTAGGAGGGGCATATCCTCTCCTCCGTACCCTCCCCTCTTCCTCCTCAAGAGCTGCGCTTTAATTTCGCATTAGGGTGTACATAAAATTGCAAACGTCTTTCATTTTTTTCACGTGTCTTAAACTATTTCACACGACGTCCGAGTGCAGCCGACCATATACGATCCGATGGAAGTTAATCAAGCAACGCCGAAAGTCCATCGTCACCGCGCTCGTCCTCTGTGCGCGCTTGCCGTCAGTGGCTACACAGACCAGTAACATACTCGGAATGCGCTGTAATTCCGCGCTTTTTTTTCGCGCGAATAGTTTTGCCGGGAACAGCAATCTCACAAATACAACGAGTGCCATGACGATGCAGTTTTGGTGCTGCTCGATTGGCTCGATCGGTTCGTAGTGTCGGTTGCGATTGGACTTAGTGTGTAGAAGAGGAGTGGATTGGGCTTTTTTGTTTGTATTTGGACTGTATGGGTATTAAAATAAAGTCAATTATGACCTGTCGGTATAGTCACCGAGAGAGCGAGAGAGAGAAGAGAGTGAAATCGGCAGGGTACTTGGCTTTCGAACGCCCCTCCTTCATGCCTTCCGTCGTGCTTTTGGCTGCGCGCGCGCGTTCGAGGTGCAGTGAGACATCCAAGTGTGCATCGATTTCTATTTAGGTTTTGTTAGCGCTGAACTCTTCCATTATGTTAAAGCTCCGCCCCCCCCCCCCCCCCATAAAGAAAGACCCGTTTTAACCTGATTGTCTCTTCTGCTGTGTTACATTTTCTAGTGACATCTGTCGTTTGAGGGCTAACTCCGTCTTTCGCTATACACGAACTCATCTCTGTGACGTCACGGCGCGGTGGTGGCGCATCGGTCGCAGTTCCGGTCTGGGGCTGTGGGCAGAAGTCCCCATGCCAGACGTGTATTCCTGCGTTGTTTTGAAAGGAACCAGACAAAAGCCTGCCTTCTCGTCAAAACGCCGCGACTGGGGCCGTACCAAAAGTGTCGAGAAAGGTTTGCAGGTCAGTTTTCACGTGCTCGGTTCGTCCGAGAATCTGGATATGTGCCGTGAAAAGGAAAAGCAGACGCCGTCGGACAACGATTGCTTGGGCGGGAAGCACTTGGGGTTGAATTCACGGATACTTGCGGTCATCAGATTTATTTGTTTTGTTCCAACATGAACGCCAGAAAACCGTCAAGTTGTGCGGACCACCTGCGGACTACGTTCAGTGCGTCTTCAAGTTCAAACGGCCGCCTGATTGTTCGAACTGTCGTCTGCTCTTTTAAACGTTTCTGCTTGTCGTCTGCTATCTTAGACGACGCCGGTCCGTAGACCAAATGTTGGCCCGGTACTTGCGATAAGAAGTAAGTGGAGGCCTCAAAAGACTTAAATTTGAAGGTTGGTAAGCAGGCTCGATGTAAACAGTAGATACAAGGAGATGTTGATCATTGTTACCAGTGACCATCACCGACTTGTTATGCCTAATTCAGTTGGTCCGATTCTGCTTGCGATTTTCAGTATCGACGTCGACCATCTCAGCTACGGTTTTCACGCTTTTGCAGCCCGAGCGGCGTCGCGACTGAAAATTCCGAGCGAAATCTCATCATGCGAATCAGGCTTTGGCGTACATTCTGCGGCGTCCACGCGGAATGAATCGCCACATGTCACATTATTCACGCGAAGTTTTGCGGTGTAACGAGCCTCGGTAATTTGGCTGACGCCGCTCAAGATAGTCAGACATCGCCAGGAAGACGTAGAACCAACAATTCGAACGCGAAAAAGGGCAGGGGGACTCACACTGACGCCGACAACATCGCATTTCAATGGTGTGTTTATGGGCGACGGCGAGCTTCTTGCCCACACCCCCATCGCGCATGCGCGGCGCCGGTGGCGTCCGCTAGGGGCGCTCCGGGCGCTCGGTTTGTTTGTAAACATGAGTTGGTGTATACAACCATTTGAAGCGCTGATCGTAAGCGTGTGTCCAGCTGCGTTGCAATCACTACGCCCGCTACTTTTGTGGGCATGTATGTTTTTATTTTTAATGTAAGGCAAACACAACATTACCTTTAAACGTAATTGGAGATATTGGCGAAACTACAAAAACAAAACAAAATATAAGATTTTTTGTCTTTTCTTGTTCGTGAACCGCGGAGTCTAATATAGAAGGCTAAG
This sequence comes from Ixodes ricinus, assembly GCA_037355805.1. Lineage (NCBI taxonomy): Eukaryota > Metazoa > Arthropoda > Arachnida > Ixodida > Ixodidae > Ixodes > Ixodes ricinus. The sequence goes on from JAZHYW010043468.1 coordinate 35,441, forward strand.
TCAATAGGAACAAAAAATATTATTACGCCCACAATTTGTGTATAATCCAATGCAACCTAAGTCTGCAAAAAAAAAAAAAAACACCTTCGGGCAAGCGTTTTCCTTGCCTTCGGTGGTGCTTTTGCTGGAGAGGGATCACGAGACGGCTTAGTGTTATCAAAGATAGCAAGCTCGCGCTGGAAGCGGAGGTTCTATTTTATACAGATGTTATGTTGCAAGAGACTATAGTCCTATTTTGCGTTTAGGTGAAACAGGAAATAAAGCAAAATACAAATTGATTCAAGCAAGTGAATGTATATTGTTCTTGGTTCTTTGTTATATAAAAAGAAACTATACAAATTTAGAATAAAGCAGATCACGATCTGCAGCTTATGCATGCGGTAAAGTTGTTATTTTTGAATCGGCTTTCGAGATTGACTGCTGCATTTAAAGTTTGAACACGTAAAATTAATAGTGTCAGCGCTTTTCGCATATTAAGAAAAACGTTGGCAATATCAAATGACAAATCTTGTTTTTTTATTTTCATGTGTTTGCATACAAGCGTAATGTGTTTCATTCAAATAAATAAAAAAGAAGCATCTTGAAACACACGAAATGGACTGCAATTAAAATACGCTCTCAAAACAACAACAACAACAACAACAAGATCACTGGGCAGCGAATGGGCAGAAATGAATGAATAAAAGCCCAGAAGACGTGCAACATAAATATTGCAAGATTAAGGTTATGACTAAATCTGGTCAAGCGAGGGCTCACTTCGTGCCGAACATAATAATAATTGAAATAACGGCCCGTTCAAATATTCACGGGGACGTCTAGAGCTTGTTTTTAGTACAACACAAAGCTAAATGTGTTGCCCTAACACAAACCTTTAAACAGGCAAACCGACCGAAGAGAAGACGCATGCATTGAAGTGGCGCTTGTTAAACGCAACCCAAAACCACAACAACAATAAAATAATTGATATTTCATCTGTCAAAATAGCGTGCTCTTAGTTATACAAACAGATTAAATGCAAGAACACAACCCTCACGGCAAGCAATCTGTTAAAGGTAAACTGAAGCGGTTTTGAATTTGATTGAAAACACTCGATTCTTTTTTATCCGACTTCAAGCACCACGAATATCATAAAAAGTACGATTATTTCATGACCGTATTACCTAAAAACGCCTTTGAAGTTGCGTTGATACTACACCCCTTCGTGGCAGCGGGAGAGGGGAGTAAAAGGAGAGGGGAAAACATGGAGTCGCGAAAGGACCCTCGCGCGTGTTCCTCGTGTCACAGATCCAGCGTCGTGTGTCGTCGATACTCGCTGCGACCGTTTGTAGTTCAGCTTCATGTTTCTGAAAACATTCCAGCTGACCGTAGGAAGAAACACGAAGAAAGAGAGAAAAGAGGACGAACACACTGCTTAGCAAGCAACCATTTACTGAAGATAAACCTCTTATTCTTCTTTCACACCCTTTAGTTTCATATCTCGGAACTAAGGAGTGTGGGAGAAGACGCTTATGTTCTGTAAGTGGTCGCTAGACCAGCAGTGTGTTTGTTCCGAGCGTCTTACTAAAGAAGAGGCAAGTACCTCAGCGAATCCGAAGAACTTAAGCGAAGCGGAGACAAAACGAGGTAAGGATTGCCAGTTGATCGTTCCGCGAAAGATGCAAATAGAAAAGCGCCTTTTCTTTTCATGACGTCAGGGCTCGACCAACCAACGACGCTCGGTGGCGGCGAGCGGCTGCATATTTTTTTCTTTTTATGTTTAGTGTCATTTGGAGGACAAACCATGGTGAAATTTAGATTCTTATGGTAAAACTACGCCGGAAAAAAGCATTAACTCATTTTTGTTTATACCGTTTCAGCTTTTCTTTAATACGCAATAGGGAAGTTGCTACTGTAAAAAAAATAATTCAGAATTTAGAAAGTTACAGTTCAGAAACTAAACTCTATTCGCCTTCAAAAAGGCCTCCTAGTAAAGACATGCACAACCCTTATTGATATCGATAAAGCCGCATACCTCGCAATCTTCTCAATTTGTCATCCCCCAAAGCATTATAAAAAAAAAGTGTTTCCGTTTATTTTCGGTTCTTTCACAGCTTTTTTTCCTTGTTTCCTCCATTTATGTATCAAAACGGAAAATAAAGTTCTTTAATAATTAATAAACTCCTGCACTACATGCAGCACTGTGTTTAGTAGTTCTACGGCTTAAGGCTTACGCGTACGGGTCCAACCAAGATCGAAAGACAAAATTCACTTCTCAAGACCACTCGTGCTTCTTTACAACAAAAAATCTTTACAAATAGGTAGAGTTCCTAAATCGAAACCAACTACGAAATTGGTATTGTGAGAAAATTTAGACAACGGGAAATTAGACAGCTCCAACGGGCGTCTGGCATCTCCGCTGTAAACGAGAAATGTAGCCAGTGCAGTCCGACTGCTAGCCTGGGGCCTTCAACGTGAACGCCGGCACGATGCTCACCCAGATCGAAACGGGCAGGGGTAGTAATTAAACCATGGATCCCTAAGTTCTGCAGCAAAGCGAGTATTTCCTTCGCGTGCTCAGAGCTGCGGTGCTTTAACATATTACGCCACTACGTCTATAAAAATAAATAAATAAATTAAATGTCTTTAAACAGCAGAACAACAAGAACAAAAATAACGAGAAATAATCATCGCAAATTAGGGATGGGAAGATCTCAGCTCCAAGAATGCTTCAACGGCGCTTACACACGCACGCGAAACACATACACACGCAGGCAAATCTTAACATAGTAAAGCACCCCCGCTAACGTCTGCAACACCAACAATATTTGTGCAAAAGAAAGCTCACGCAAATGAGGAAACAATAAAATTAGCGTAATTTCCAGTACCCTACAACACCCCCCCCCCCCCTAGAAATTAATTAAGCCTGATTCAATTAAAGGATCTGGTGCCCACGTGCGCTCAGATACATCCGGGTTTTTGCCGTGATGCACGGTTCCTGAACAAAGTGGGCGGCGAATCCTTTCAAAAACAACCACTCGTTCAGATTTTATTAGAAGCTCGGTTCTGGCTGAGTGTTGCGAGACACCGTTAATTGGCTTGATTCAACACATTAAAAGCAAGCAATTTTTGGACTCTGCCCTTTTCCCCCCGACCTAACTGGCTGCAAAAAATAAAACGAGCGTAGTTAAATTGTTTACCTTCAGCTTTATTGCATGGAATCTGGGAAAAGCCCATGCTTTTTTTTAATTGTATAAAAATTGAGCTAAAGAAAAGGGGGAAAAACAGGATGGAAAATAAGCTAAACTGCACTCAGTATTCACTTGAAATGGACTACTCGGTTTTACATTAAAAGTCCCATGAAATACATTTTGAGGCGGGATAGACTGGGATTTTAATAATCGCACAGCGTTTAGCTAGTGCACCAAAATAAAACTTTAGTACACGAGGGAGAACATAAAAAAAAGACCTGCTTTACGGTACGAAAATTTGAAAAATATAGCCGGCTATTTCTTACCTCCTTTTCTTCGAACGCTCTCGGCCTTTTCACTGTGATGCATCCGCGGTACCCAAAAGCACGTCAGCCGAACCCAGCTCACGCATTGAACAGGAGCACTGCGTAACTCGAACGTACGTGCTCACGTCAACAATCAATCCGTCGACGAATATTTGGATTCACGTTCGCGGTGAACAAGTGCCGCGACGGCGCTTTTTCGTCGCTTGCGAATGACAAGTAATATGATGTGCTTACAACGCACGGTTTAAGCTCGGAGCCATCGCCTCCGGTTCCCAAGCACGCCACGACCACGTTATTTCTCATTTCGCTTTTCAGTTGTGGAGGAGGAAGAAGTCGAAAAATCATTTCGCGGTTCCTTTAAGTTGGACCGCAGCCAACAATCTAATAGAGCCATTCGTCGTTTTTGTGGTTAGTTTAGCCGGTGATAGCATAAAAAAAGGGGGGGGGGGGAGGAGGGCGCTCGCAATTTCTGACTATGCATTTTTTGGCCCTGCTTGATTGGCCCCATCATATTGTAGTCTCGAAGGAAATGATATAAAAATGGCATGGTCAGAAATTAATCCAATAAGAATACGTACGAAACCATCGGTACCTTATAAGGTACCGATGGTTTCGTACGTACGTGACCTGCAAAGGTTTCCGGATTGCCTAAATCTGGCGATAACTCAGTTTGCCGGTTCTAAGCACCCTAGAAATATATAAGTCATAGCGATGATGCGCGGCCGAGTTCCTTGTTAAAACAAACAATCAAAAATCGCAGCAAACCGAGGTCATGTCCGGCGATGGGAGGAGCATGTTTCGAAAACCAGGACCATTGTCAGCGAAGAATCCTCGCGATCCGACCGGTGGAAACGCGGAGAAATTTCTCGAATGCGCGCGGCTTGTTGCCCATAACGCCCGGACTACGATTCAACCCAACGAGCGCCTCGACGACCGGACACATCACTCCTGCGGGAAAGAAGAAACCACAACATTGTTCACTGTTTCTGAGACGACTATTGCAGTATTAGTGTTCCCTCTCCGCGAAAAATTAACATTTTTTCAATACTCTTACTTGATTTTATCATCTACGAAAGCATAACATTTTGTAATAACAACGTTTGCAATCTCAAAGAAATGCAGCGCTTTCATTGTTCAGATGTCGACCTGGCTGCCGGAACAATGCTCCTCTCATCGCCGTAGACAACCTGGGTGTTTTCGATCTTTGATGGCCTTTTAATAAAAAAATAGCCGCGCATCGTTATGCTTTATGGATTTCTGGGATGCTTAGATCCCGCAGAGTGAGATATCGCCATGCTTAGGCGATCTCATAAATCTCGTTAAAGAAGCACTGACACATCAAAATGATTTTTTTTATTATTATTCAAAACGATTGAAAACGATGCCGGGACCTTACCCTCAAAATTCGAAACTTGGGAATTCAGTATTTTTTAAGTAAAAAAACAATTTCCAACTTTTGAATTGGAAGTTCCCGCGCGATCCGCGCCAGTGCACTGACGTCAAGTATTGCGGAGCCCTGCGAGTCGACTTCTTTCACGCCTCCGCTCCAAACCGCCGTTGCCACCGCGACCCGAAGCGAGGAGCGAAGGAGCGAGAAAAGGGCGCCGGCGGACCGGGAAGAACTGGTCTTATTCCGTGCGTGCCATGCCGTCTGCCTCATCGCTGCGAGCAGACGACGCTTGACGTCTAAAAGGCTACCCCGGCGGAGCCACAACCAAAACTACCATACACAGACACCAAACCCAGTTGTTTTGACCGTTTGACGATTTTCTTTTCGAAGTCTGAGAGGTCGTCGGGCACCTAAAAAAGACCACTTCGTCCGATTTCCCGACTCACCGATCATCCTCTGCTATGTGCGTCTAGCGCCGCCATGTTTTCCGAGGGAGGATACAAATCCAGGAGGCGACATCACACCGTGCTCCGATTTTTAGTATTTCAAAAGAAAGGCCGTAGTGCGTTCGCAATTGCGTTAAAAACATGTTTTACGATTGCCGTTATTAAATGTCATAGAAATGTCGCCTACAAAGCTTCTAAATTTCATGATTTTTGACGTCACAAATCAAAAGAAGCGAGGAGGTGAGGAGCCGGAGAGAAAAACGCCAAAAATAAAAAGGCGCGCGCGCGCGTGGGGAATATTTTTTTTTTGCGAGGCCGTATTTTCTCTGTGTGTCTATAACTACAACTTGCATCGTTTTAGACAATAAAAGAAAAAAATACGACCTTTGGTGAGTCAGTGGCCTCTTTAAGACACCTTTAAAGAGGGCGATGCAATTACTTTTGAATACTTTGCGCTAAATACGCGCTTAGAACTGGATCCCTGACGTTAATGACCTACTGAAACACGCGTTCGCTTTTCACCTCCGTAATAGAAGTCCCAGAAAAAATAATAAAGAAAAACGAGCAGCGTTCACCCCTCAACTCGCTGCCAGAACAAGCGGCCACGTGATCGTGGAGATCGCAGTACTATATGCCGCCAATGTTGATCATAGCCACGCGCTGGGGTTGGCAAAGCACAGGACTACGCGCTGAGTTCCAGACATTGTTATGGCTCGGCTATTGTCGTCGTTGCAGCGATTTGGACACGGTCCACTACCCGAATGCTTCTCGAGCCTGGTAATTATCACGAGCCCAAATCGAGTGTCCAACACAATGCTCGGGTCCAATCTATGAGCCGCATTCAACATATCGTCACTGGAGGGTACTGCGATCCCCACGTTACGTCATCAAATGTTTGCAAAGGAGAGATTGAATGAAAATGATCGCTTTTGTCCTTGAAATTACACCGCAACAAAGGGAGCTTCTCAGCCAGTGGCGTTGACGTGCGAGAATCCATGAGTCCCACTAGCGTCCAGTAAGCTCGTGTTAAGTGAAATACGTTGCGGCAAGTTGAATATCGTTGCACCGCTCCTTTAAGAGCAGCAGTAAAATGTTCAATTGAAGAATGTGCTATAACAGTGGTTCCCAGCCATGGATGTGTCGGGGACCCCTTGCGGACCGCTGGCAGTGATGGGGGACCCCTTCCAGCGGGGGGGGGGGGGGGGTACGTAAGTAAGTTAACAGATTTGGAGCATGAAACAGGTGCCTTTATTGCTACGTAGCAGGAAAACATAAAACAAAGGTGCCACATCACTTCATTTTGGTCAAGATATGCGATATGATAATCCCGCCGCGGGGCACGCGAGACACGTAGTTCGGGAAGGTGTGGGGGAAGAGAGGAAAGGAGGTAACCGAGATGATCTCGTGTGGATTGCTGTCGTAGTTCCGGAAGCAAGTTGCAAATTAGTCACGGCCGGTCTGGACTACAAAAAACCTGCCAACTAAAAAAAAAAAATTTTGTTGAGGGTCCCGCGGATTCCAGAAGTGGCTTCGCGGACCCCCTAGGGTCCGCGGACGACCCATTTGAACCACTAGTGCTATAATATCATTTCCTTGTGAATTTCAATCTTGTTTTTCCCGAGGGAAATTTAAATATTTGTAAACATTGGGTTTAAATCTGTAAATCTGTATTGCTTGCTTAGACTGTAGTATTGTGTCTTGTACCGTTTCTGAATTTCTTCCAAGTGAAGCTAGAAGTTTCACACACTGGGCGAAAAAATAGTAAGTGCTGCTCGGAAAATGGTCGAAAATACATTTTAAATACTTTTTGCTACTTTTTTCTTTGCACTTGAGCGGTTACTACGTGATCAAAAATATACCTTGAGTTTCAACAGAAATTTTCGAAAATATCTAGAAATCGAGCAATTGGCTTGGTAAAAAAAGTAAAAATATCTTTTTCTGAAACACACTGCGAGTCACGACGAACATCAGGGATAAAAAATGATAATTTTTATGGTTAAGCAATTACATCAAATTTACTAATGAGCTTTTTGACTAGCAGAGTGGTCAAAGCGAAACGCTCTTGCGCAGACCGTGCTAGGCGAGGTTGAATTGCTCTCTTATTATGTGTTAGTAAAAACCGGCATGTGAGGACAACAAGCACGATAAACCGCCCCCTTTAGTTCGATCTCCTGTCGAATACTACGATCACCCTTAAGCTGAGACTAGAAGCTCCGCCTTCAGCGCCAGCTCGCTGGCTTCTGCAGTGCTTTGGCTGCCAGCGCCTGCGCGTTCACACTTGTGTTAGCAAGGGCAGAAAGCTCGTCTCAGCTTAAAGGGGCGGTGCAAGCGATATTCAATTAGAATGTTTTTCCCTTTACACAATCTTACTGGGACTAGTGGGACCCAAGGATACTCGCACGCAACGCCACTGGCCTAGAAACTCCTTTGTTGCGATGTAATTTCAAGAACAAAAGCAAGCGTTTTCATTCAACCTCTCCTTCCGTTTTCACTCAATCTCTCCTTCGCGAAACATGATCACGTAACAGGGGGATCGCAGTATCCTCCAGTGACTATATTTGTATGCGGCTCATAGATTGAACCCGAGCATTGTGTGAGCACTCAATTTTGGCTCGTGATAATCGATAGCTCGAGAAGCATTCGGGTAGTGGCCCGTGTTCAATCGCTGCAATGACGAAAATTGTCGAACCATAACAATTACTGGAACTCAGCGAGCGTCCTGTGCTTTGCCAACCCCAGCGCATTGCTATGATCGACATTGGCGGCATATAATCGGCTGCCAGATCACGTGGCTGCTTGTTCTGGCTGCGAGTCGAGGGGTGAACGCTGCTCGTTTTTCTTTAATTTTTTCTGCGACTTCTATTGCGTGGTGTGAAAAACGAACGGGTGTTTCACAGGTCATTAACGTCAGGGATCCGTTCTAAGCGGTATTTGCGCAGACTACAAAAATCGTTGCATCGTTCTTTAAGGGTGAACGGAATATAGCAGAGAAAACTGGGCAGCGCTGGCACCGCGTGACGCCGTGCAAGAGCACGCGGTGAACGTGCAACCAGCGCAGGAGTCGCCGGAACATCGGTGCCATTACAACCACAGCACAGTTTGCTCGGCCACACGAATCGGTGTCGCCATCTAAAGGTCAAAATTTAAGCTTCTTCAAGATGGCCACCGTGGGGCCTCAGGCTTAAGAAATAGTTATGAAATAAAGAAATAGTTATAGTAAGAAATAGAAGAAATAGTCACGACTATTTCTTCTTCCTCTTTCTTTATTTACCCTTCTCCCAAAAAGCCAGGTAGTGACTTGCCCCTGACGGGTGGCCCACATATCTCCTGGCTCCCGCCTTTCTCCTCACCTAAAATAAATATCCTTAAGACCTGTCCACGCATACACCACAGAGCTATCCCAGCGGTATCAGTCGGTGCTGGGAATAGCACTGGCCATGCTTGTGCAGCGCCGACTTCGCGCTATATTAATGATGCAGCCTTGATTGAACACCGCATCAGTGCTACGTTACGTTGAATTCAGCGCGGCACCAGCGCTGTTCCTGGTGTTGATTCAACGCTGCGTTGCATGTGTGATCCAGCCTTTAGTGGAAAAACCTAATAATAAATTGGCAACACGGCGACAAAGACGTAGTACAGTGCCGGAAAAGACCGCTGGTGGTCAGGACAGGACAACGGGTCCACCGTTCAATCGACGTAATCAAAGTCACCGACGACAACACGATTCCGATGTCAAATGCACGACATACTGCATACACCATAGCCAGATGCACCATGGAAGAAGCCATATAAAGAACCCACATTCGGCCCTTTTTTACGACGATTTAGCAGCGGGTCCCGTATGTGTTTTATGCATAAACGTTTTGCGTCTAAATTTAGCAAAAAAATTTGTTGGGCTAAATTTAGCGGGAATCACACTGTCGTGACTGTGACGTCACGTGTTGCGTGACGTTATTCAACATAACGCCACCATTTTTCCGCTAGATTTATCGAATAATCACGGTATCGTGACATTGTAACATCACAATATTACGTGACGTCGCATGACTTTGCGATTTCCCCTCTAAATCTGTTGGATATCTTTCCGCTAATTAGATCGGATACGTTTTTTTTTTTAAGATAACGTAATAAGGCACTTGAGTTTGTTAAAGTTAAACATTTATAAAACTCAAGACGGAGGCTGCAAAGTGAGGACAAACACACGACGACTCAATTTTGTCTGCTAAATTTTTACGCTAAATTTCGCGCAGAATTTCTTCGATAGATTAAGAGGGAATTTAGTGCTACGTGACGTTATGGTGTCACGTGATGTCGTGGCGTCACATGACATCCAGTGTTACGTGAACACCTTTTTCTATTTTTAGCGGTGCCGTAATAAGTTCACCACATTTCAACACGGCAGTGTGGCTGGTGTAGCCGTGCGCAGAAGTGTGCAGAATTCATTCGCTAAACACGGCAAGAATCCGGAATTTCGTTTATGTAATGGTGGTTTGATGGTTCGCACATCGTCCCTCCCTAACCTCGTACTCAGCGAAGCGACGTTTGATCCGCGTCCTCTGTCAAGGCGTCGTCTGTTTCAGTGACTGCGTCGATCTTTCGATATACAGTAGAAGCGAGCTAACGCACCCATCACCGCTCTGTTAATTCGCAAACGCAGCTGCTGCAGTCACTCCACTTTGGCAAAGTTCACAGGCCGATTGAGAGTTGGGGACGCCGAAACTTGAACGGTTTAGTTTATATTTCCGTCCAACTTGCGAACGGGTCATAGGGGCTGCAGGAATGTTGTCTGCTGCCGGCGCGCTATAGTTCCGAGCGGCGCCGCTGGAGTAGAGGAGAGGTCGTCGATAAGGCGCTAGTGTAGTAGGCTTGAGGTAGAGAACCTGTATTCCAAAGAGTTTACAACTGTTCGATTGGGGGTCACGCCGTGTATGGGCCCCGTTTGCAGTCCGAGTTGCGAGGAGGTGACAAACGAGTTAATCGTCTGCGAACACCTCCGCCTTTCCGCCTGCTTTTCTCCACGCCACGCAAAAACGCTGCGCATGCACACTTGTGATCGATCGGCGCGGGAGGCGTCTGCCAATAAATTGTAAACGCTATCCTTGGTTTGGGATTAACCCTTCTCTTCACTCTAGGCTCTCTATACATTAAAGTTGCCACACTCTAAAAAAAAATTGATTGTAGAAGAACTTTTAGAGGTTCTTCGGCTTGTCCATATCTTGCACCCCAAAAGCTCTTCTAAGCACCCCTTAAAAGAATTCTTCGTTAAAAACCTATAAGGGTTTTCTTTACGCTCCTTCTTTGATGCGAAAGAGTTCTTCATCGCCCAGTTGCCTTTTTAGTGCACCAGGGAGCGATAATGCTTGAGGCGAAACCGTTCTTCACGAGCTAAAAGAGATCTTGGTGCGTCGAAGAACCTTTCAAGAACGGATATTTTTTGAAGCGCACGGTATCCGAGCGTGCGCTATCGTTCTGGCGGATGATCCAAATCAAGTCTATTTCCAAGTAGTTTTGACTCTTTCTTGTGCATATATAATCAGCTATTCTCATACACAAGCAAATATTAAGGTATCATCAAGCGTTTGATTTTCCTGAATAGCATGCATAGATTTACTACTCTTTTTCTCTCCTCGTTCCTATTCTAAAATATATTTTTGTATAGATATTATATACATGGCGAAACATGTCACAAACCACAAAAATTGTAAGAGCGA